>LPNX010477535.1:292473-368246 GCA_001517045.1 Pseudotsuga menziesii
GCACATAGCATTGATCTATTATTTCTACATGATGCACTATTTTCTAGGTATTAAAGTATGGCAGTATCCAGATGAGATTTTCCTAAGCCAAGGAAAATATGCACTAGAAATCCTAAATAGATTGGGATGATAGATTGCAAAGCTATGAATACTCCGATGACAACGAATTTGAAACTATTGAATCATGACACTTCAGAAGTAGTAGATGCCACTTTATACAGTCAAGTTATTGGTTCTATGATGTACTTAACCAACACAAGACCATATATATGTTTTGTTGTAAACACTCTGAGTCAATATATGGTGAATCCCAAAGATATTCACCTAGTAGGAGGAAAACATGTGATGATGTATCTAAATGGGAATTTAGACTATGGTCTCATATATGCATCAAATGGAAAGATCAAATTACATGGATTTATAGATTCAGATTGGGCAGGAATTGTTGAATATAGAAAGAGAACTTCAGGATGTTGTTTTAGTTTGGGATCAGGAATGATATCATTGTGTTATCACCCAATAATTTTCCTATGGTTGTGGTAGGAAATCACTGGGGTAACCGTTTCAAACCAACCTTTAGACAATATTCTAGCCTATACAGTTAGAGAGGGCTCTCTGTTTGTCATAGGAACATTCACATACACATATGGTTTTAAGCAAGAATTTTGAAGGCTAGATATATGATAAGAACAATATATTTGTAATTTTAAGGATGATAAGATAGAAAAACAAGAAGTACCATTGGGAAATGGAGTCACAACCTAAAAATATTCAAGGGGATTACAACAATAATGAGTGTTGATTCTCCTATGCAATATGAGGCAATGTGGTAGTTATATTCAGTCTAATATCTTGTTATAATGGTAGGAGAATAAAGGAGAATCCCAGTGAAACAAGATGAACCTATCTATGGGTGAATCTCTTGAAAACACCTTTAGTAGAAACAACAAAAGAGGCTAACAACTAAAACAGAGCATCTGCCTAAGGATGAATTCCATCTCAGTCATTATACACACATAACGAATACAATTTATGATATAAGGAGAATCTAACAAGGACAAATTCATTACATACAATCTAGAAAAGTATTGGAAACAATGAACATATATGGAAATGTGAAATAAAGGAAAACAGAAGAGAACATGGGAGAACTTGATGAATCTCAGAAAATTCAGAAAATGATTTTCATTACTACTTCCAAGAAAATGACATATCTAAAAAAATCCAAGCACGGAAGGATTCTGAATGAAATTTCCAACCCTTACTCCTCCGTAGAGGTTAATGTAAGGTTTTCCATTACACTAAAAACTACAGATGTTGATGAACATTTAAAACCCAACATAAGGCTCTATCACCAAGAGTGGTGGTTAGTACACTTGTTTTATATTCCCATACATGCGGCGGTTATACCATGAGAAGGTTGTACTGGTACTCCAATACCCTGCCTTTGACGTAGCTTGGGGGAATTGAACCTGAGACCTATGCTCTGATACCATGTAAGGTTTTCCATTACACCAAAACTTGCAGATGTTAATGAAAATTAAAAACCCAGCATAAGGCCCTATCACCAGGAGTGGCGGTTAGTCCACTTGTTTTATATTCCCAAAGGTGCAGCAGTTATACCATGATAAGGTTGTATCAATAATCCAATAGTTACATTTATAGTGTCATGGGATCCCAAGACCAACCTCGAAACAGAGCCAAATTTAGTTACAAAAATTGGGAATTAATCCTGAATCATCATTGCAAAATCCTAACAACTTTGAGGTATCACATTCATTGTGCCCAAAAAAAATTTCAGGAAGGAATGTTGTACTGCGTGTGACCAATAAAAAAGGGAAATATCGAAATTTGGGGATTTCTAGCTCACTTGGTGAAAGGGATTGCTCAAAACACCTTTGTACAACCTTTTTATGACTCAAATTCTAGCTACTACTGCAAGTCATTGACTGCTCAACCTATGTAAGTCCTCACAGAGCCAATCTGTAGGGATCGTCATTTCAAACAACTCATTTAGGACAACATCCATATCAATTAAGGGGTTATGGCTGATAGTAGGAAGGATGGATGTGATCATTTGGAACTGATTCAGCAACTCAAAGTCCTCGCTAAGTTTTCTAACAACTACCTTTCATTTTATCTCTCCATCCATGCCCTCAAACTTACCATGGTTCAATATTTCCTGATTTAGCAGCTCAATGTACTTGATCTAAGGGATTAGCTTCCCATCAGGACCTCAAAACTCAGGCAGTCCTTTCTAAAACAGGGGTTGGAAGGATTCGTTGAAATTCTCCTACCCTTGATGCATAATTTCAATCCTTGCAAGTGCATTCTGCAATAGGTTGTGCTTTGTACTCATTCTTCTTGCTGCCACCAGAAGTGCGATCCTGTCAGTGATACCCAGAACCATTAGTTCCTCCCCAAATGTCATGTTTATAATAGTAATTTCCTTTTGGGCCTCCTCCCTAGGATTTATTTCCAGACTTTCTTGTAATGATTTACATATCTTGCTTGCTGGCATCGAAGCATGCTTCTAATCATCCAACATGGCCAAGTGTTTCCCTAATGGGGCTATTTATTTTATCAATGCATCCCAAAGAATATGCTTAACACCTTGTAGGGTAATTCAACATATGATCCTTTCTTAAAACTTGGCTATATTCTCTTTCAATGTCTTAATATATTTAACAGAGTATTCACTTTCCTTTGTAGTGATCCTATCCTTAAGCTCCTGATTTGCTTCCTTTAATTGAGTGATCTCTAGGTCCTTTAGGGACATGTCAGACATGTTTTTGATCACCAAAGAAGTGGGTTACTTATCTCTAGGGATCCTATATTCATTTAACTTAGCCCAAGTATGCTTATTAGCCTCCAACACAACAAGGCGACCTTTCATATCCAATGCTTGATGCAGCAATGTTTCAATCTCTCCTTGCAATTACACAGTTTGAGGAGAGAATTGGATGTCCTTGATAGGTATCTTACTCTTCCTTTTGTAAGCCTGGATCTTTTCTAGAGTCTTAGTTGATGAGGTAGGTTGTCCTGTAGGAACATGTTTCTCTGTTGAAGTAGGAAGTTCCATTATAATAGGGTACTATGTTGCAAGGGGTTGTAGCAAATATTTCTGTGCAGTGAGATCTACCACCTGGTCTTGTAGGAGTTTTTTCCTTCAGGTTCCAAGCCTTATTTGCTGCCCTTTCCTGCTTCATCTGGGTTTCCAATTTATCCACCCTTCGTTGGTACTTGAGATGGGCTAATGACTCCTTGTTCAGGGCAGCATATATGAGATCACTAACTCCCTTATGGAAAACGCTCTTGTTTTGGATTGAGAACTTTTCCATCTTGAACTCGACCTCTGACACTCCTTCCTCATTAGCGATGGCTAGATTCAAAGAGTTAGTTGTAAGATTCCTTCTAGTGGTAAAGGAGACCTTTCTACCTAAAAAATTCCTCAACTCTTTGGATTGCCTCCGATTCTTAGTTTTAGCCCGCTCCTTGAGTTTCCCATAGATACCCAACATCTCCTTCTCAGTATTGAATTCTCCTTCAACAACAAAAGTGAAGGAGTATGTCTGATATTTGAGGAAAGGATCCTCAACTCCCTTCTTATTTTACTATGAATATCCTGATGGATTTATCTCTGATTGTGTGGTGATTGGTTTCCCAACCAATAGTGGTCGTGCAACCAACACCTTATTTGCAACCTCCCCTACAACATGGCTTTCAGAGGGAATCAAACTCAAAATTAAACTCATGATCTAGGTCGATTACGTCCTCCTATACACCTATCCTAGGATTCTTTCTAGGAGTTTGTTCATCACATTCCATACCCTCCACCTTTTACCAATGCCTTCTACTCCTACCATCACCGTTTAGGGGAAAGGGAGTAGCTAGGACCGTACCTTGCACTTCTTTAGGAGCCTGAATTTTCTTTGCAGGAGTCCAATCAAAATCATAGAAAAGAGAATTTTCCTCCTCAGATAAGTTGGGGATCATGGAGTGAATAAAGAATGACCTCTATACCTGGACCCTCCTCTGGGAAATGATCCCTTTAGGATTGTAATTCTGTGCATGAGTCACGTGAAATTTCATGGCCTTCAAAACTTTCTCCACCATTGATAACTCTGCTGGATTCTTCACAACGAAGGGTATTTGATCCAAGATTCCTTCTTGTGAGAGGTAAAATGCTCCTCATCAGTAGAAATCCTCTTCTTGATCAAATATAGTGTGAATACTCAAGGATCTAGGAAAACTCGTAGCATGAAAGGGGCAGCTAAAAAACCATATACCCTGATAACTAAAAATTCTGCATTAGGAGCCAATATCTAATACCCTCTTGCTACAAGGAAGCCTTTATATATCCTCTTCTCTTTAGGGTTGATTAGTCTCGAGATGATGAGGACAATTCTGTCAATTAATAGGGTGTAAGACTAGTCCTGGATACTCTAGAGAGACCGAGGCAATTCTTTGAACACCTCTGGATCCATGTCCTCAAGGGTCTTCTAGTTGGAATTGAATATGATGGAAAATAGATACAATTGGTATCTAAAGTTCTTATCCAAATGAAAATTATCAATATGAGAGTTGATTTCTCCAACATAGAACTCATTGAACTTAATTCCTGCTTTGGATTGACTCAGGTAAAGGAGAATACCTAGCATTACTTCAGAGGCCATGATATCACTATCAAGACATAGTATTTGACTCAAGAGGGAGATGGATGATACAACATTCTATATGAACAATTCGAAGGAAAGTGGGGTGGTAAGGGTCTCTGAGAGAATTGGGGTCTTCAAAATGGTCTGGAACAATCAATTCTTGGATTCTAGGTCGGATTTCTCGAACACCTGCAGAACCTATGATTCAGTGAAAGGGGTTAGGTCATGAGATCGGGATTTAGAGAGACCCAGGGAATCCCTGATATCTTTTGGGGTGATTTTACAGATGAAATGGGAGTGGGTATCATCTAGAATGTCCTTCCCAATGGAGGAATAGTTAGAGGCTCCCCTCTGGACAATATCTAGGAAATAGGGAAATTGTTCTAACGTGAACCTTATTAAGGATGACTTTAAATTTACCAATAGTTTTGACTGGTATTCAGAAAGTGATAACAAATAATTATGGGCATCAATGAAATTGGGAAATTGCAAACAAGGATTATAAGCATCGTAAATTTGATCACAGATGATATCCTCAAAAGGGTCAAGGATTTTTACAGAGAAGGCCATGGAGGAAATGTCAATTGGACGAATTACAGAACACAAAAGGGTTGATAGACGATGAACAAGTACCTGATGATGATGGTCGACACTTCTAGAGGTTGTAGTAGTATCCATATGACTCATGCTTGGTGGACATCGGAGTTAAAGGGTGGCGAGAGTAGTAATGGGCCGTTTGATTTTCAGATCCCAGGTTACATGGTTAATGTCACACTGATTAACCTTATAAACCATCATGCTCCATAAATGTGACCTTTGTATCTGTAATATTTGAGTGAAATATCCAATGGGGAGGGGACACATAATTTATGAACATTTCCCATCGTGCAGGCCCTCTCTGACATTGAGTGTGCAAGTTGTTGCAGCGATTTGCATGTACACTGTTGGATCTCATTGAATATGTGTGAATAGATGAGATTCGTTGATATTTCCTTGTGTTTATTGTGGAAACGCTTTTGAGCCCACCAGATTTTGCAATCCGCTAACTTGATAAACTTCTTGCTCCTTTCCATTGTGAAATCGATTATGACCATAGATAAAAAAAAGTTTGCCTAGATCACCGTCGTTCAAAAGTGTGGGCTCTACAGGATTTCATAGCCTCAAAATATTTTATAATCTATGCATATTCTGGTTCTGAAATGCATACCTACCATAGATATATTCTACAAAAAATTATGACCATTGAAATTTGCGGGACCTACAGGATTTTTCAAATCGGGAGATCTACTTATCCCGTGTGCATTTTTCCATTTTCCCCACTGTCAATCTTAGAAAGACACTCTTAGAGCCATTGATCTACAGTCAAGCTATTGGCTAGAGAAAATAGAAAGTGGGATCTCTACTTTCACTATGTTGAATTTTTAGATTTCCTCTTTTTTCCTTTCTACTCTCTGCTAGGCTATTGTTCTTCACGGAAGTTTTCTGGATTGTTGATCCTGCAAATCACGGAAGGCAGAAGTTCAACCTTTTTACGACCAAATTTTGTATCTTCCGCTTTCTTATTTTTGCCATTTTTCTTCCCTCTTTTCCCTGGACGATTGATTTGTGCGGAAGCTCTCCGAACTGTTGGATCTTCGGTTACGGGAAGAGGAAGTTGGATTTACCATTTTTCAAAACTGAAACTTTCCCTTTCTTCTTTTTTGCTCTCGATTTTTCCTTCGCACAAATGATTTGCGGCCTTTAATCTTCTCGTCTGTGCATATAGGCCATTCATTCTGGTAATCTTTCAATCTTGATCATATTTTTTTGGTTCAGGCATATTTATAAGGCTAAAACTCAGGGTTTTTAATAATTTTACACTGCAAGGAAATGGATAAACCTATTAGAACATGTAGAAAACCCATCAATATCCTTCAGAGTCATGTGATATGGAAAATTTCTAGACCTTACTCTTCCTTTTTCTGGTCTAAACCTTTGTAGGGGAATTAGTGCAGATGGCTACGTAAAAATATTCAAAATTTAGCACAGGCGCTAACACATTGTTCAGTAGAAAGTGATCCAGTATTACACTTATCACAGTAGAGGCTGAGTACATTGCAACATGTTTATCCTATACTGAAGCAGTATGGATTCACAAGGTGTTGACAGTATTATTTGATGCAAAGATAGATGTTACTGATATCCTTTGTGATAATCAGTGTTGTATTAAGTTGACATAAAACTAGGTGATTCATGACAAGTCGAAACATATTGAAGTTAGATATCATTACATTCGGGATATGGTACACAAGGGAGCTGTAAATCTCAAGCACGTTCCTACAAAAGGACAAGTGGCAGATGTGTTGACTAATCCTCTGTCTCATGTAAAGTTTGAATACTTTCGAGACAAGCTTGGTGTAGTCCAAAAGGACCTCCCTTAAAAGAGGGATTGAAGGAAGCTGGTAGAAGGATGCAGTGGTGGTAGCTCAACTTAGAGTAGGATAAGTATGACTAGGCTTATTGGCTCGAAAGGGTTAGTAAGTTAGATGAGGCTTGTTGATTGTAGGGGATTAGTATGTCTATCTAGGAATGTTTATCCCAAGAGGGTTAGTAAGACAGAACAAGGTTTGTTGGTCCTTAGGAATATCCATATGCCTTATTAGGCCCGTTGAATCGAAAGAGTTAGTAAGTTAGACAAAATTCCTGGATGTATTGACCAAAGAACTCATCAAGATATTGCTCCAAGATAGTTAGAGGGAAAGATGTTGTTTCAGTATTCTTATACTGATGTAGTAGGGTCAGTATTTTTATACTAATGAAGTAGGTTCAGTATTTTTATACTGATGTTGTTGAGATGATTGTTTCTATACTGATGTAGCAGGTTCAGTATTTTCATACTGATGTTGTTGAGATAGTTTCAATATTCCTATACTGATATGACAGACTCAATATTTACATACTGATGATTGTTAAGATGATTAATGAGACAGTTTCAATATTTCTATACGAATGATGATGATGTTGTTTCAACAATTTTATGTTTATAATGATGATGTTCCAACATCTCTATGCTGGTGACGCAGATGATTATCTAGCATCTATTGATGATATTATTTTAGCACTAACATGCTAATGGTGTTACAGATGATGTTTTAGTATTTACATATTGATGTTATATATGATGTTTCAGTATTTACACATTGATGTTGCAGATGATGTTTCAGTATTTACATATTGACGTTGCAAAAGATGACTCAGTCTCCACAAACTGATGTTGTAGAATATGATTCAGTATCCACATACTGATGTGACAGAAGATGATTCAGTATTTACATACTGAGGTTGCAAAATATGATCCAACAGATATCAATGATGAAGATGTATGATGGTATTCCAAAAATTCTTATGACATATAGATACTCACCAGTCAGATGTATAGTTGTGATAGTAGTTTCTACCTTGGTTGAATACCTTCCTAGTCAAGAGGGAGTGTTAAATTACAATAAAATTGGAAGGTGTTCCAGATGTATTGATTGTATTCCTCCATCAGGATATGGGTTTGGTCATGTAAGAGTCATTCCAAGAATCAATGTAAACCTCCATATTTAAGTCATGTCAATAGTACCCAAGTGTCATTATAACAAATATTATTTTTGGTGTCTTTCTAGACAAGTCGACCATGTAAGTTAGACAAGTTGGCCCTGTTAGGTCCTAGGTCAAGTCAAGTGACAAAAATAAATAGGGAGGAACCCCCTTAATTTGTACACACTCACTCAAGAAAGTTTTCAAGAGATAGAAGAAAAAGTGCATTAAAAATAAGAGAGAAGCAGTTGTCTGGGTTTTACATTGCTCTGGTTGAGTTGTATACTAAGGAAGTTTTGCGGGGTTTTCTCCCTTGTTGTTTCCCCTAAGAAAGTATTTTTGTTCTTTGTGTTATTGTGCTTGATGTTCTTGTTGGCACAAACCCAGTTGATAGGGGTTACCACTATGTCGACACTCAGCTCACCACAATCTCCCTGAGCACCAGCCTAGACGGGTTTTACCTTGCCCAGCAACACTTGCGAAGCCAGATGAAGTCTCACCCGAGATGTTCAAGGGAGAGTTGTTGGAACCAAGTTTCCGCAGAATAGAAGAGGACTATGTGAATTGAATATTCATCAGCTTATCTAACAAATATGACTAGTTACTTAATCATTAATAGGACTAATCATCATTACTGCTAATATATCACATCATTCATTCATAACTAAAACAATCATACTGTTGCGAAAACATATCTAGACAGATAACATCATTTAAGAGCAAGAAACATCACATCATAGATCCATGTCCCACATTAAATTTTCATTCACCATTAGATCACAGAGCTAGTAAGACAAATAAATATAAAAGAAGCATCAATCCAGATAAAATCCCATCTTATCATATTACTTTTGCACAATGACTCATAGATTCAAAACAATTCACAATTCAAGCTCCAGCCTTGATCCTTCCAAATCTGTCCTCTAAATATCTCCAACACTACTTCTATTTATAGGATTGCACCTTTACATTCAAGGTACACTTCTAACTAACTCTTGACCAATTCTTAACTAAGTCTACAAAATAATGACCAATATCTGCAAAATATGGTCCAAAGTACAAAAGTGACATAAAATAAATAAAATAATCTATTTTCTAGCTTGCACGCTATCATTCACTTGCGTAGTGTCTTTTGAGCTTGCGCGGAACTCATGATTTCGTGCAACTAACTTTTCCCAAAACCCCTACCAAAATACCCACAACACAATCTTTTGGCCTGCCCTCGAGCCACACTTAACAGATCATGG
Organism: Pseudotsuga menziesii; assembly: GCA_001517045.1. Classification (NCBI taxonomy): domain Eukaryota; kingdom Viridiplantae; phylum Streptophyta; class Pinopsida; order Pinales; family Pinaceae; genus Pseudotsuga; species Pseudotsuga menziesii. The sequence continues at coordinate 301,940 of LPNX010477535.1, forward strand.
TGAACTCAACAATCTTGGCTTTTAAATATACAAACTGTTGGGTGATCACTCTAACTTGCTCCTTGACCCATTTAGTAACCTCCTAGATGACCTTTAGATCATGGTTGACAGGGTTATCAACCATATTTGAAACAATGTTTTTCTTTCCTTCTTGTGTGGCTTGGAGTGCAAAAACTGCTTTCACTGATAGCTGCGCTCCAATATCCTAGAACTGGTTTAAATGTGCACTGCGCTATTGCTGACTTTTCCTTGTGTTAGTGATTGAGCAAAATATAAATAAACTTGAAATTTAAAACTTTAATCCATAATAACAGTGCATATAAATCACATCAATAATTCAAAGATATAAATCAAACCATAGAACACAGGATATACGTTGGGAAAACCCTCCACTGATTCGGAGGATGAAAAACCCAACAAACGATCTTCGAGTATAATAGATTAGTAGCAGATAATGATTAAAACACAATAGCAGATTTCTTTCATCGAGAGCACCAAAGAGAGGATATCGAATGGAACACTATATCTAACTTGCCAAGTGCATAACACTTTAATAACAAGTCAAATTAGGTTTTACAACAAAAATAGAATGGTTTCATGTAGCAACAGCTTATTAACACTTAGAACACTGATCCATCTTTAATCATGCACCCCATACTAATCTGGTGTCAAGCTGGCATTCCATAATTATCTTCCACATGAAGATATGCACCTTCCATTAATTAAATAACTCTAACTGAGTAGTTAATTGAGTTGAACTGAATGTAACTGAGTTGAACTGAATGTAACTGAGTTGAACTGAATGTCACTAAGTTTAACTGAATGTAACTAAGTTGAACTGAATGTCACTAAGTTTAACTGAATGTAACTGAACATAAACTGGATGTAACTAAATAGAACTGAATGTAACTCAACAGAACTCGTGCATCTCCATCAGTGTTTATTTCCAATAACCATTTGCATAAATTAAGGATTTGAACCCTTAATTAACTGAACTTGTTTACCATAACTGCAATTCAAATTCTCTCTCTATCTCTATGCTTATATTAAATATCTCTTCATGGTCCATGTGTATTTTCATTAATTAATCATATCATACTCATAAGATCATTTCCAAACCTATTATCATATGTATTGCCCCAGGTCATATAGTTATATGCTAAAGTAAATCACTCTAGGGGTAGCTAATCCCTAAAGGATACTTGTAGCACATGTTGACCATGACTAGCCATACATCACATTGTATATCTACTTTAGATAGTAAAGTACACCACCTCACAACATGAGGATACTCGTAGGACTACAAAAGCCTACTGTCCACCTCAATCATATGAGGATATTCATAGGACTACACAAGCCTACTGTCCACGTCAATAATATGAGGATATTCGTAGGACTACACAAGCCTACTGTCTTGATATTATAGGACTGGAGAATGAATCCCGATGCTGTAATACCAACACTCCCTCTCAGCAAGGGAGACATTCTCTGCCATACCAAGCTTATATCAGAAGTGTCTAAACTTCATCATAGATAGAGGCTTTGTCATCAAATCTACAATCTGCTCCTCTGTAGACACATAATGAAGTTTTACCATACCTTTCTGGACCATGTATCGAATGAAGTGATACTTCATTTCCATGTGTTTCGATTTTTCATGAAACACAGGATTCTCAGAAAGCTTTATACAACTTTGGTTGTCACACCTAATCGATGTAGGTTGTAGCTTTATACTGAGTAATCCTCCAAGTAGCTTTCTTAGCCACACTGCTTCTCTGCAAGCAGTACTAGCAGCAATGTACTTAGCCTCTACTGTGCTTTGGGAAACTGAGCCCTTCTTTCTACTGGACCAAGAAATCACAGTAAAACCCAACCTGAAACAATATCTATAAGTGATCTTCCGATCAAGAATACTACCACCGAAATTAGAATCAGTATATCCAAGCAATAAAACTCCTCCAATGGAGGCATACCTGAGTCCATAAGCAATTGTGCCGTGGAGGTACCTCAAGATGTGCTTACCTGCAACCCAATGTCTGTGTCTAGTATTAGTCATGAACTGACTCAAGATGCTAACTACATAGCAAATGTCTAGCCTTGAGTGTGCCAAGTACATCAACGAGCCAATCAACTATCTGTATAATGCGGGGTCCACTGGATCCGATCCAGTCTCAGTCTCATGGAGGTTCCTCAAATTGGAATCCATCGGAGTGTTAATGGATTTACAATCCACCATGCCAAATCTTAGTAATATTTCCAATGTGTACTTCCCTTGAGATAGAAATATCTCATCATTCCTCTACCAAATCTCAAGACCTAGGAAGTAGTGCACAAGACCTAAGTCTTTCATCTCAAACTTTGAGGTAAGCTCCCTCTTACACTTAATAATCAATTTTTTCTCTCTAGTGAGGAAAAGATCATCAACATATAGAACCAGTATTAGAGGTAGGTTTTCCACTACTTTTAAGTACAAGTTGGAATCTGCATCACTTTTCAAGAAACCCAGTTTCTGAAGGTAACTGTCTATTCTGGCGTACCAAGGTCGAGGAGCTTGTTTTAACCCATACATGGATTTATTTAATTTGCAGACATGGGAGTCCTTCCCATGTATCACAAAACCATCAGGCTGCTCAATGTAAACTTCTTCCACAATCTCACCATTGAGGAAGGCAGTCTTCACATCCATTTGGTGAAGCTTGGAACCTAATACTGATGCAAGTGAAATAATAGATCTAATAACAGTATACCTGGCCACTGGAGCGAAAGTATCCTCATAGTCAATGCCCTCTTTCTGAGAGAATCCTTAGGAAACAAATCTAGCTTTGAATTTGTCCATGCTACCATCTACAACATGCTTTATCTTGTAAATCCATCTGGAAGTAACACATAAATTCCTCTCGGGTCTGGGAACAATATCCCAAACATCATTATTTAGGATAGAATGATACTCCTCTATCATAGAATATTTCCATACTTGTTGCTTTGCAGCCTCTTCATATGATGAGGGCTTAGAGTCACTAATGTTGCTCATCAATGCAACATATCCTAAATATCTATCAGGATGCATATGCTTTTTGGAATTCCCCACTAGTGCTCCATGCTTCTCAACATCTCTCAATATATTATGGAACTATGCTTCTCTCCTCTTTATAGGAGCTTCATTAACCAGTTCAACTGGTTCATCAATGACAGGTAACTCTGTAGGCTCTGCTGGATTCTCCCTCTGAATATTAGAAGGGGAAGAATAATTCTCATGATTTTTCGAAGTAAGAATATCAGTCTCATCCATATCTATATCACATTCAAGTTATTTTTATTGCTTGAATGCTTCCTCCTCATGGAAAGTCACATCCTGACTTACCTCAACATCTCTCTCACCAGGTACATAAATTCTGAAATTTTTGTAGGTATCACTGTAGCCAACAAAAGTTCCCTTCTTTCCAGAAGGTTCCATCTTGGTTCTCTTTTCTTTTGGAATGTGAATATACACAGGACATCCAAAAATCCGAAGATGTGATATGTCTGGTTTTTTACTGGTGAACACCTCTTCAGGTGTTTTCTCATTAAGAAATGCATGCAGAATTCTGTTTTGAATGTACACTGCTATACTAGTAGCTTCTACCCATAAATAAGCAGAAATATCCTGATCATGTAACATGGATTTTGCAGCCACATAAATAGTTCTATTCTTTCTCTCTGCAACCCCATTCTATTGTGGGTTGTAAGGAACTGTTAATTGTCTACATATCCCTGCATGAATACATAACTCATTAAAGGCATTTGATTCAAACTATCCTCCATTATCAGACCTCAGGGCATGGATATGCCTACTTGTCTGGTTTTCTACTAAGGCTTTAAATTCTTGGAATTTACAGAATGTTTCACTTTTGGCTTTCATGAAGTAAATCCAAGCCTTACGGGAGAAATCATCAATGAATAAAACATAGTAAAGGTACCCACTGAGGGAAGGGGTAGACATGGGTCCACACAAATTTGAATGTACTAATTCAAGGATGCCTTTAGATCTAGTATGGATTCTAGGAAATTTATTTTTAACATTCTTTCCTAAAGCATAACCTCAACAGATAGAATCATGAACAAAATCCAAACTAGGCATACCTTTCGCCATTCGCCGTAAACTAGGAAGTGCTCTGAAGTGGAGATGTCTGAGTCTCCTATGCCAAAGCTCACATGGGCTGATAGTATTATGTACCATGGATAAAATAATATTTCCTGAGACCTTGTAGAGTCCTCCTTCTTGGACTCTAAAAATAACAACAGTATCAAGGTTTTGGTTCTTTGGCCATAAGTATACTTGATTCTCCATGAAGATCACACAGAAGCCTTTATCTTCAAGGACAAAAACATAGAGTATATTTTTATTCAATCGAGGAACATACAAAATGTCATCCATATGTATCAAGTATCCTAAATTTAACTGGAATCATGTGAATCCAACTTCTAGGATTGGATATGTAGAATGTCTCCCAATTCTACCATGCATGAGAATTGTTTCTCCTTTGGATTGGAGAGTGCACCCTTGTACCCTGACATGTGCTTGGAAGCATCACTGTCGATCAACCATGTATCTTCCCCTGTGATGATGGATCTGGACAAAGCAGAGACAAGATAATACTCTCTTCTAGTCTCTTTCTCTTCGGGTTTTATCTTGTGCAAAGTTTCTTCTACTACAGTGGAGGCATGAACCTTTCCTTCATCCTTCTTCCTTTTATTGCATTCTCTTCCAAAGTGAACTTTCCTTCCACAGTAGTAGCGTTTAAACTTTGATTTTTCAAAGTTCTTTGTAATCTGTTTCTTCTTTGAATGAAATTATTTCTTGGGAGCGAAAGGATTCCTCCCTTTCTTTATCCTATCCATGAGAGCTAGATTCTCTTCTTTAGTGTGCATTGTTTTGTTCTGGATGCACCCTTCTTCTTGAATGCATTCATGCCATATTCTTTCAAAATTGGGCTGCTCCTCTCTTCCATTTACTGCATTAAGAAAGGTCTCCCATGAGGTAGGGAGCCCATCAATCGTGGTTTGAAGAAGATCATCCTCATCTGTCTCCACATCGATGCTTTCTAGTTGATCCTTCACTTGTGATATCTTTGTGAAGAAAGATTCCACGGTCTCATCCTTCTCTGTCTTCATGCTACGCAACTTTCTCTTAAAATACCTCTTTTGAGTAGGAGGATTCTTTTCATAGCGATTTGTGAGTGTTTCAAAACACTCATTTGTTGTCTTCAATGGAGTGATCACTGACATGAGATTGTCCTTTACGGAGTCATATATGATCTGCTTTTCCCTTTCTTGATTATTTTTGTAATTTGTCATTCAGACATTTGTAGTGGGCTCTTCAATCACAGAGGTCACAAAGGAGTCTAGATCATGCTCTTCTATAATATTGAACACCCTCACCTTCCATGTATTGAAGTTGGATGTTCCTTTGAGTCTATCTTCTGGTCAGATGGATATAGAAGCCATTGCTTCATGCTCTTGCTCAATGCTTAAAGATCTGCAGAGGCTTAGAGTGTTTGCAAAAAACTAAGCTTATTCACACCCTTGCTTTGATAACATGTTAGTGATTGAGCAAAATATGAAGAAAATTGAACTTTAAAACTTTAATCCATAATAACAGTTCATATAAATCACATCAATAATTCAAAGATATAAATCAAACCATAGAACACATGATATACACTAGGAAAACCCTCCACTGATTCGAAGGATGAAAAACCCAACAAACAATCTTCGAGTATGATAGATTAGTAGCAAAGCATGATTACAACACAATAACATATTTCTTTCACTGAGAGAACCAGAGAGAGGAGATCAAATGGAACACTATATCTAACTTTCCAAGTGCATAACACTTTAATAACAAGTCAAATTAGGTTTTACAACAAAAATAGAATGGTTTCATGTAGTAACAACTTGTTAACACTTAGAACACTGATCCATCTTTAATCATGCACCCCATACTAATCTGGTGCCAAGCTGGCACTCCATAATTATCTTCCACATGAATATATGTGCCTTCCATTAATTAACTAACTCTAACTGAGTAGTTAACTGAGTTGAACTGAATGTAACTGAGTTGAACTGAATGTAACAGAGTTGAACTAAATGTAATTGAGTTGAACTGAATGTAACTAAACAGAATTGAATGTAACTGAACAGAACTAAATGTAACTCAACATAACTCATGCATCCCCATCCGTGTTTATTTCTAATAACCATTTGCATAAATTAAGGAGTTGAACCCTTAATTAACTGAACTTGTTTACCATAGCTGCAATTCAAATTCTCTCTCTATCTCTGTGCTTATATTAAATATCTCTGCATGTTCCATGTGTGTTTTCATTAATTAATCATATCATACTCATAAGATCGTTTCTGAAACTATGATCATATGTATTGCCCCAGGTCATATAGTCATATGCTAAAGTAAATCACTCTAGGGGTAGCTAATCCCTAAAGGAGACTTGTAGCACCTTTTGACCATGACTAGCCATACATCACATAGTATATCTACTTTACATAGTAAAGTACACCACCTCACAACATGTGGATATTAGTAGGACTACATAAGCCTACTGTCCACCTCAATCATATGAGGATATTCATAGGAATACACAAGCCTATTGTCCACCTCAATCATATGAGGATATTCATAGGACTACACAAGCCTACTGTCCACCTCAATCATATGAGGATATTCGTAGGACTACACAAGCCTACTGCCTTGAGATTACTCACAAGACTTTGCAACATCGCCACCTCAATCATATGAGGATATTTGTAGGAATACACAAGTCTACTATATTGATATTACAAGAATGGAGAATGACTCCCCATGTTATAATCCCAACACCTTGAGCTTGCGATTCGCTGTTGCAACTCCTTTAGTTTTGGTGCCTTGGTGATCTACATCATAAATGGCATTGCTTTGAGTGACGTCTTCAGGGTCGCCAATTTCCCATCTGCTTCTTGCAACTATGCATTCAGTTGCTCTAGCTGTTCGTCATGTAGTATGCTACCCCAAACTTGCGTAGTGGCATTTGTGAATTCCTTGGTGTCTTGCTCTAACTCATCAAGATATGTGGCCATCTATTCTATCTTGTCCTTCCTTGTGGCTATCTATTTTGGTTGTGTGGAGGGGTGTATCAAAGCATCTAAAATGTTGGTTTCGGTCTATAGTTGCTCAAAAATAGTGCCAAGTTTCTTTGCTCTGGCTACCACATACAACTATGCGGTTCTCTCCAAGACATGCTCATAGAAATCTACTACTGCTGCTTCCAAATACTCATGCAATTTATTCAATACCTCTATCTCTTGCACTTTGTCTTTGGTCAACTTCTCCTTGTCTCGGTGCAATTATTCTATCTCTTTTTTCATTGCTTCTTATTTCTCCTATAACCACAAGTATTGGTCACTGATATTCTTCTGCCTATCGACCAAATCTTGGTTGGTGACCTGCTGCATGTGTACTAAATTCTGGGTAGACAGACTGTTTATTTCCAGTGCAACATTCTGTAATTGCTACAGGGAGGTATTCAAGTCCTCCCATCCGCCATCAATCACAGTCGGGGGAATTTGAATATTGCTGTCCCACGGCTTGGTGCTGATTGATGTGTACTCTTGTGCAGCTGTGCTCTTTGGTGTTTGTTTCAAAATGAAATTGTAAATAGAATCCAATTTATCTCTCACCTCACAAAACCCTTCCTATGCTGATTTCTTCATTTCGTTTATGGATACATCATTCACATCATTGATAGCCTTGACAAGTCTGTGCGGTTGTTCTTACATTGTTGACACGATGTTGTTATTCTCATCCTGATACATACGTCTATTTGCTCTAATTTACTGGAGTATGTGCTGCACTTCTAGGTCAGTAGTTGTCTCTGTCGATGAGTCATCATCTGATTGGGGGTCATCTTTACACACAAGATCCTCAGGTGCATCCACTGTTTTTTCTGTTGAAACTTCTACTCTACTGGTCGGTTCTCACCACTCCATGGTCCATCCATTAATCATTTCCTCCAACTCCGCATCAGAAACCTTATATCTCATTGATATCCATTTCTTGTTGGGGTCTCTCCACACGTGAAGGTAAACAATGTGGGGTCCAATTGAAAAATATGCAATCCATCAATAATTTGTCGCGACTTCCTATGTTAGTATTAGAAATTTTATCGCTGCCGCCTATAGTGCTTTTAGTAGATCCAAAACTGGATCGAGCAATATAACACTCTCTATACTTCCTTAACCCACCATAAGTTCTGATATATGGCACCCTTGCATGCCTCTACCACTTTGACATCCATCCCATGGTAATCATTTGGTTCCATCCAAGCTACTGGTGCAATCAAAATGAGGAGCCAACTGTATGTAAATGATTTGGCACCCTCCTATGCAGCCACTGCATCCTCCACTAGTTGGTTCATCAGAAAAAGGGACCAATTCATTTGTGTGCCTTGCACACACAAATTAACACATGCAATCACCCCAGGATTACATTGAACCGGTTGGCTCTTCCTTACAACTTTATTGAATTTTTTTTTGGCACTGATATGGACCGCACGATCATTGATTCTATATATTAATACGATATGCCCTCCCATCGTACTCTAGAACATAGTGCTTCTTCATATTAATTTCCAACTTCCTATCATTATCTTTGCCTTAGATATATTGTGAGGGGTCTGGCCCATCCTTGGGTAGCCCCGTTATTGCTGAAATTAATTCCACTGTGACTTCAACCGACTCATATAACCATAAGTACCCACCATGGAAAAACACCAAAAATTGTTTCAAACATGCATTTGCCTTAGGAAACCACCCAAATTGCGGCATATTGATTAACTTGAGGAATCCAGCTTTGTCAAGTATGCTCACCCAGTCCTATGGAATGCGCTCTATAGAGGTACCTTCTACTAATACTATTGGTCGATATGGCTCCGTCGCAACATCCTCTACTGTAAGAAGGTAATGGCATTCATACCTTAGCTGCATCAGTGCAGGGACAATATCATAAGTGCATACCATCCCTTGTGGTATCATTGACATCTTGATATTGTATCTCTAATTCTTTGTGGGATTCCTGTCTTGCGCACTAGGACAACTAGGAGGGATGTAGCTAGGGATGTCCTAATAGACATCCCTGCTCTAGTAGCAGAATCCATAACTTCAGGTCTTTACGTCCTCGTCTGTGTTATGTCTCCTTCGTGCGTCCTTGTGGCCGTTATGGTCCTTCACTTCTGTGATGCTGGAGAAATAGGATTCTATTCCTTCCTCTTCGTTGATGAGCCAACTTGCATACTGGTGACTTACTCCTCAATTGTAAATGGTCTGAGTGGTGAATATCATTCACTCAAAATATCTACGGTGTCTTGGTTTCTCTACATGCCACATCAATTCCCTTCTAGACTGACTAAGCTCACACGCTCTCTGAACTTAGCAACTTTCTTACTCTTCTCAGCTTTTCTCAACAACTCTCTCGACAACTCGGTAACTATGTAACTCAATGTAATTCAATTCGACACAATGGTGTCTTCCGACCATAGAAATATTCCTATTATAGCACCAAATCAACTCATACTTCATCATTATGACATCAATTCGAACATCATGACCAAATCATTCATTAACTACCTGAATCTTCTACTGATTCTGCCAACTCACTAGTTGGATTTGTCATCATTACACGTCACTTCTACAAGTGTCGTTGCTTAACTAATTTAACTGTATTCATTGATTACTAATGTGATGTCTTCTCGTAGCCCTATGGCTGTCACAACATGACCTCCTACTTGCGCTACTAACTCCTACTCTTTTGCAACCACTTCCTCTTGGTGCACCTTCCGTTCATGCATGATCCTTTTTTTTTTTGCGCAGTGCCTTAAGCTCTGCGTGGTTCTGACCCTATCCTATAGGGCTTCAATCGATTACCATTCACAAGATTTGGTAGCATTGCCCCATATAACTATTGTAGCTGAACTGCGCCTCCAAAAGTAATAGAATTAATAAGGTATGGACCTAACCAATGCATCTGTAACTTACTTGGATGCTTCATGAACTTGCTGTCATATAACAACACCAAATATCCTTGATGAAACTATTTGTTCTTTATGTGGTGATCATGCCAAACCTTCTATTGATCCTTCTCGATGCCTTGATGGAATCCTGCAATAAATTGATCCTCTTCAAGTTGTATCAACTATGCCACATGCTCCCCTAGCATTGATTCATCATCCATTCCCATCGTTGCTGCAATGTGTAGACTGGGGACAATGTACTCCATAGGAATGGATGCTTCTTATCCGTATACCAATTTGAACGATGTCTTCTTTGTCAATATCTTGCATGTGGTGTGATAGTCCCACAATACTGTTGGGATATTCAAGTCCCAATCGTTGCAGTTAGCATTGCATACCTTTGTAAGCGCATGCTTGAATATCTTGTTGAAGGTTTCTACCGTTCCATTCGCCTGTGGATGATATGGGATACTTTTCTTATGCTATATTTTCAATTATTCCGTTAACGTGCTTACTATGTGGTTGATGAAGTGACTGCTCTGGTTTCTCATTAATATCCTTTGACATCCATACCACGTCACACTATTTTCAAACAAGAATCTTGCTGTTGTCGCAGTGATGCAATCCACGACTGGTGCGGCCTCCACCCACCTTGTCAAGTAGTCTGTCACTATGATTATGTACCGCATGCCATATCTCTTCCCAGGAGGGTTTATTGGACCCAAAAAATCCACAACCCATTTATCAAAAGGCTGCAAGGTTACTTGTGGCACCAGTGGCATCTCATCCCACTACGATGGATTTCTAGTGCGTTGAGAGATATCATAGCTTCACGCATAATCTGTTGCATCACTATGTAAAGTGGGCCACCAGATCCCTACATGAAGCACCTTTCTTGTAGTAGCTCATCCTCCATACTGTCCACCAGTAATTCTTGCATGGGAATCCTCTAAGATCTCTACTTGTTCATGTGGTAGGACACATCATGGCAAAATATTGTCTAGGCCTAATTTATAGAGCTGGCCAACAGTCAACTGGAAATATGAGGCCTTAACCACCAACTGCTTCTTCTTACTTGTTGAAAATTCCTCTGGTGTGACTCCCGTTGTCAAGAACTAAATGATTTGATCATAATAATCATTTGCTATGTCGATTCTGAACAGCTGCGCATCCAACAGTCCCTCTTCATAATTGTTGGCTCTTAACCTATCTCAATCAGAGATAAATGATTGGGGCCAACATTCAAGCTTCCTAGTTGCATAATTATCTCAAAATAAAACTCCTAAAAGAGAAGTAGTCAGTGACATATCTTCCCCCCAACACTAGATTATTGACTAGCTACTTTAATGCAGAATAGTTTGTAAACATCTTGAAATGATCATGTAAGAGATAATGCCTGAATTTCTGTAGCGCATATACCATTGCCAGAATTTTTGGTGGTCGTATAATGTTTCTCAACAAATGACAACTTTCGACTATCAAAAGTGATCGGGTGATCAAGATCTCCTTCACCTGGTTGCGTGAGCACCACACCCAGCGCAACAGATGATGCATCCACATGGACATGAAACTCCTTGTTCCAATGTGGGAACACAAGTATTGGTGCTGAATCCATATTGGCATTTAGTGTGTCGAAGCTTTGTTGACATTCTTGGATCCATACAAATTCTACATCTTTTTTAGTAGCTTCTCCATAGGGGAAGCAATCGTAGCATAACCTCTGATGAATTTTTGATAATATCCTATGTGCTCCAGTGTCTCCCTAAGAATATTCACATTCGTAGGTGGTGGAAATATCAGAATGAGTGCTATCTTCATAGGTTCAACCAACAATCCTTTCTTGAAAACAATGTGACCCAGCAATATCCCAAAGGGTGCACAAAAAATACATTTCTTTGAGTTCAACGCAATCTGATGCTGTCGACATCTTTCCAGCATTAGTCATAGGTTGGCCAGATGATCCCTAATCATACCATACACTACCCAATCAACCATGTATACTTGAAGAAATTTCTGAATAAAATCTTTGAATGCAGCGACAACAACTCAGGAAAATATTGTAGGTGCATTCTTTAATCCAAAAGGCATTACTGTGTACTGGAAACAGCCCCATTCAGTAACAAATGTTGTTTTATTCTGATCCTCCTTTGTGATCCTAATATGGTGATAAACATAGAATACATCTATGAAATAATACATCTCTTGACTGTCTACTCCTTCCAGCACTTCATCTATGAATGGTGTCAGAAAGGGATCATGCATACATGCATCATTCAATTTTCTTAGATCGACACAAATCCGAACTTTACTTGTTTTCTTTTCTTGGATCACCATAGGACTGATCCATCCCAATTCTTCGATTGGATCAATTATTCCAGCATCGAACATCCTATCTAGCTCAGCTTTAACCCTCTCCCTATATCGTGGATTCAAGCGATACAACCTTTTCCTTACCAGTTTCACATCTGGTTTTAATGGAATCTTCATCTCTCCCAAATCACCCAGGATCCCTTTCATTTTAGCGAATTTGGTTGGAAATAGATCTTGAAACTCATGTAGCAGATCCGTGATTTTTTCGTAGTCTCTTCATCCTAATAGTCCCCAACACTTGCAAATTTTGGGTTCTCCTCTGTCCCAATGATAAATTTTATGATCTTCAGTGGTTGGTTCATGGGATCGGTCAGTATATCTAGTGTTGCGACATCCCTACTCCCTTATGTTTCTAGAATATTGATATTCCATAGCTCATCATCATCATCAGGTCCACCAAACACATTATAACATTCCATCATCGACTGCATGTGTAAATGTGCATGTGGATCCACTGTATATGAAACTAGCACTACCTTCAACACCACATCATGAATGAGTTGGAGCACATTATGGATATCTGGATCGGTATCTGCGAAACAAAAAGTATGAGCAAATAAAAATGTCAGATCTTCCCAAGTGGTTATTTCTTTGTGCAACTCCACTAATACATTCCATGACCTTGACATTTCATCCAAAGTGTGGAAAAACGCAAGGACCCATTCATATTTTGGTCGCGATGCCCAAAGAGTCTGACATTCCATCAAGTGACCGTTAGAGTTATTCCACCCATCGTACCTCCTAGTGTGATATATTTTCGCATCGCCGAAGCACACTGTCATCAACCATCGACACTACGCCCATCCACTAATTGTATTCTTACGAGTCTCCCACCAGCATGTTATATTAGTCACCCACCAACGTGCTAGAGTAGCCTTTAATGCTTCCTTTAGTGCTAGAAATCATTGTGGTTCTGATACATTTTCTTTAAATTCCATTAAGAATGCAGAAAGATCAGGAAACCCCTTGTATATTATCAATTTGACAATCTCAGTCATGACATGGCACATCGACTACATGATCAAACCACACTTCCTGAATGACACCTCAAGCATGCAATTTTTCCAGTTTTTTGATGCATCATCAGAATCATAAGACGCAAAAATAGCGTTGCGCCAACCAAGTTCTCCATTAGTAGTTGGGTGGATGTAGTCCTATGAAATGTTGTAAGCATGATCCGATCCCTTGACAACTTCATCTTTCACTGGTTCAATATATCTCCGCCCTTCATTTGGATCTATAGGAGCGATGAATCAGATGTTGTGGTTTTCAAACGTCATCATCCACTTCTTGAAGTTATCTACAACCATACTATCATTGGCCCATCCAATCCCCAAAAATGCGAGATAGGAGGCTCCACCATCAACAACTTCAATCACATTGAAATCAAGATAGGTCTTTATACCTTCAACATCTATGTCCAGGTTCGACACACGTCCTATTGGTTGTACTTTGGCCTGACTAGCTAATCGTAGCTGCACAGGGGACCAACCCAATGTCGACCTCCCCATATTATGGCATGTCTTCTTTGTCAGGATATTCACATCTGATCCTAGATCTAGAATAATTGAATCTACTTCATACTCCCCAATCTGAATGTTCATGCGTATCTCTTTTCCCGTCTTTTTCTTATGCAAAGAGTTCACCGCAGAGTCCTACCCAGTCAATGCAACATGTTCTCAATCTCGGTAAGAGCATCGAGATATTTTTCTAGCGGCAAGAAACTCTCAAAAAATTATACAAGGTACCATGCGGTCATGACGGTCCTGACTCCAATGAAGAATCAAAAGCAGAGGAACTTCATAAATAGGTGACTTACCAAGATTTATTCTGATCACATCCCATGCTTCGAAGAATGTATCTCGCTCTGTAGCAATGTCAAATGGTACCTTCTTCTTTCCAGCCAATTGAACCTGCAGATGGGGGTCATCCTCTCAGGTCATCGCACCTTCACAAATGATGATAGCAACATCAACATCCTCTATTCTGGGCTCTCCTAATATCATCACAACTGTCGATCCTTGATTCTGGTTTGATGGTGGATTCTGGTTTAATGGTGGGTTCACAGGTTGATTCTGAAGTGGAATTTTATTCTGAGCCTGGTTCTGCAACTGATTCTGGTTCTGTAGCTGATTTTGATTCTGCAACTGGTTCTAATTCTGCAACTAAGGAGCAGTTCCTGCCTCCCATCTTGTGATTAGTTATGGACAATTCTCGACAGTGTGATCAATTGCGGTGTAGTATGTACATGAAAATTGCAGTTGTGGGCAATCTATATGGTAATGTATGAATACCCCACAATTGTAACACTTGATAGGTCCATGGCCTTATCCTCCTCTAGCAAAGTCTCCTCCTCTTCCTAGGAATCCTTCGCAGAATCCTCCTTGCTGCAGGTACTGCGGCTGGGCCAATTGTTGCGGTGGGGGATTTTGCCACTGCTGAATGTAGTTCACTGCTTGAATGTACTGTGGCCACAACAGAGCCAATGACAACTAATTATAATGCATATGTAGTGCGAACTTTGGTTGCGGCGCAAACTATGATTGTGGCTGCGACAGTATGAACTGCATCTGTGGTGGTGGTGTATATTGCAGTTGAGGTAGAGACTGTACCACCTAAGGCTGCAGCTATGATTGCTGTACTGGACGATGATATTCACTTTTCACATAGTATGAGTTATACATCCTTTCTTGAAGTAGGTGATATGCATGACAGTATTTATCTTCATGCCCCACAGATCGACAAAATGAGCAATATAAGTTTTCCGGCTTTGTCACCATATTCTGCATGTATCCACATTCTTCATGTCGATTCCCATAGACTTGGCATATGTGGCACCATGGTAGACTGCATAACTTAGCAGTTTCTGTGCCCTAGATAACATATAACTTCAAAATTCAGGGCAAGTATCTTTGGTGTGTCCATCTGCGTGACATCGAGTGCAGCAAAGGTCTTCGTGATGTTCTTTCCCCTTCTTGATATCTAGTAGATGAAGCATTAAGTTCGTTATCTACACTTGAATCTAGTTCATACCAGCTATACTTTCTCCAATAGGTTAAGCCTTTAAATTCATGCGATCTCCAGAGCCTTGTGCTATGTCGTGATCTTCTACTGCATTAGCGGTTGCCGGATATGAGACACCAACACTATGATAAACCACTCTTTTTGCTGAACATCGCTCATTTCAAAACTGACTCTTTGCATTAGTGTCTTAAATCTCTGGTCAAAGTCCCGAACAATTTCGTTAGGAAATTGTTTAATCTCCTTTAACTCAATAATATACTGCAATTCATATTTGGGCTTTCTGAATTCTTCAATTAGTCCTTTCCTGACTTCATCCAATTTTTTTGCAGGGGTCCCTGTAGGAACTTGTATAAATTTCATGTACCAATCCAGGGCACAACCCCAAAGAGTGGTCACTAACTAACCCTTCTTGACATCATCAGTAGTCTGTATGATAGTCCATACCGCCTCATGTAAAAACCAGTACTTCTCAGGATCATCGGTCCCATTTCCATGGAACAAAGGTAACTTTGTGTCATCACCTACCATCCTAGGCCTTCTTCCTATAGATGCTGATCTACTACTAGAATGCTGCTGGCATGTTGGGTAATTCAAAATTGTGTTTCTTTTTGAATGTGGAGTAGTGCGCGGAGGTGTGGGTACGTTGCTGTTGGGGTTTAACTTACCATTATCCTGGGTGTAGTCTGGATCTGGTTGTCCTCTTTGTTACTGTAGGGTCACTTCGTCCCTTGTGGTCTTCCTTCACTTCTTGCATTTCGATCCCAACAAGACCTTCCCCTGTCCTCTGCCTCTTCTCTTTTTGAAACCTTGCTCCTCTCCTCGTAAGACCACTTTCTTCCTCGACTTCCCTCACAGTCTCATCAAAACTTGCATCCATCTACCCCTTATCTTTCCATTCGTCTCACCCCCTACTATCATGGTATATGCTTCCTTTGCACACTGGAGTTCTTGTTAATCCCTTATTAATGACACACTACACCATATAGTGTGGCACATTATCCCCTATATTATGGGGCATTACATATTAGTTATGTAGACTTGGGGTCTAATAGTGGGTTTATTAGTTGTTATTTTACACCAGTATCTCCTATATATAGGAAGGAGATATTCTCATTTTAGCATCATATCATCTTGTATTGTCTTGTACACTGTGTAAGGAGGTTCCTCATGTTGGTAGGGGTATTGGGTAAGTGAGTTGTGCAGCACTGCAGAGGATGTGCAAGCTCATAGGCCATCGCGAAGGACCACAACAACACGATAGATGGAAGAATAACTGTTTTTGGCATTATTTATGCAATTTTGTACCGATTAACCACATTTTGTGGATATAGGTCACTAGTTTGTTAGAAGTTAGTTAGAAGTGGACCTTGGATGCAAAGGCACAAGCCTATAAATAGAGCTAAGTTGCAATAGTAGATATCACTTTTGGGATTATAACAGAGAAAGGGAATTATGGGGAAGAACTTGTATTTTTGGGTATATTTTTGCATCTGCATCTATTGTGAGTGGGTTTTTGGCTCTGTCTGTGTTGATCGGTTTTTAGTCCCCTACTGTGGACACATATTGCATGTATTGAATCTATTCCACTGAAGTAATATGACATGACGAATGTTTCCCTAAAGTGATTTTGTCTCTTATTTATTTCCTATTTTTATGATCTACGATGATAATGATGGATGTTTACTGTATCTGTTATATGAATGATTGTTACTGCTACGATGAATGAAGTAGCACGATCCATTAGCCATCTACTAGTTATGCTAATGAATCTGTGATGAATGATGCTATTTTATTAAAACAATCTCTGGAGTATCTGTTGATTATGAAGTTAAGTTGTTGATGCCATGCCTTCCCTTCTTACTCCCAGAAACTTGCTTCCGATAGATATCCCTCGATATATTGGGTGAGACTTCATCCACTCTACGGGTGTTTTTAGGCGGGGTCAAACCTATCTAGGTCGATGCTCAGGGAGATCGTGTTGGTTGGGTATCGACAGAGTGGGAACCCTTGTCGATGAGGCTTTGTTGCTGGGTTGCACCAACAAATGGTTTCATTACTGGGACCTTTTTACAACTGAAGGGAGGATATGTTGTGGCATCTAACAAAACCATATATTGAAGATTGGTTCGACCTAAAGCTACGGGAGTTCACTAAAACAAAGAATCAGAACCCAGAGCTATCGACAACCAGGTGGCTGAATAGATATATCTATGATGGTCCATATGATTGGTTCTTTTGCGAATTCCCGGTCATACTGTATGAATGGATAGCATGGTTCACTTATAAGAAGGATAACCATCAAGGAGGAGAGCTCACACCTTGGACCCCTAGACTGATCCACGAGCTACAAGAAACCAATAACAAAGCATCATGGTCTGTCAAAGTGTGGCTGGATAGTATTCTGGAAGGATACATTACTAAATTTGCAGTCGATACCAATAAGGGATATAGTGAAGCAGAAAGGGAGTTCTTCAATGGGCCACGAGGTAGGTTCTTGTTGTATTTGAAATTATCTATTAAGATGGTTATCTCTGAAAAGGGTATTCTAAAAATGCACCTTGAGTAGTGGAACTATGGTGTGTGGAGGCTGTAGACACTATGACGAAAGGGGAAGGAAAATGGAAAGATAAGGGGTAGATGGGTATGATTTCTAAGGAATTTCTGAGGGTCGATGAGGAAACAAGTGGTTGTACGAGGGGAGGAGCAAGGTTTTGACAAGAGAAGAGGAAGAGGACAGGGGAAGGTCCCACTGCGATTGAGACGCAAGACCATGAGGAACAACCACATGGGAAAAAGTGACCCTATAGTGATGAAGAGGATGACCAAACCCAGGCTCAAACCCTAGGAGTAACATGTCCACACCTCCGTGCACTACTCCACCAACAGCTAGAAAAGTGGATTCTATGTCACCTTTTTTGATGTGCTAGTAGCAGTCTAGAAGTAGAACACCGTTTGTAGGAAGAAGGCCCAAAATGGTGAGTGAAGAGATGAAGTTACCTATAATCCATGGAAATGCGATTGATGACCTGGAGCAGTACTAGTTCTTATGCGAAGCAGTTTGGACTACCAGACAAAGTGTGGACGACAATATTAAGAGAAGAAAATTGGTGAACATCCTCAGGGGTCGCACGCTTGACTGGTACATGAGATTTATACAGGTTCCTTAGCGAACAACGACGAAAAGACTAAATGAGATCCAGGAAGTAATATTTGAGGAATTTAAGAAACCTAAATATGAGGCCCAATATATTACAGAACTCAAGGAAATCAAGTAGTTTCCAAATGAAACTATTTGGGACTTTTATCAACGGTTTAAGATATTGATGGTTCGAGTGAGCTTCAAAATGAGAAATGTTCAGGACAAGGAGTGGTTCATTGCTGCACTGGTTCTGCACATCACATAGCCGTTAATGCAACAAAAGATCGCAACGTAAAATGAGGCTCTAGAGATGGCGATGAAGTTGGAAGATTCACCTATTGGGGAGACTGCAGTTGGCATGAACTAGATTCAGGTGCAGTTTGAAAATTTGACACTCAAGATGAAGGATATTAAGAAGCAAAAAGAAGAGCATGATGACCTTTGGTGCACACAATGATGTACATATGGACACACGAAGGACACTTGTCCAACTTTCAGAAAATATTTTCTCTCAGGAGCATCAAACCCTTTGAGTTACATTGACATGCCATGGTGTCATGTATTTCAGGTATATGGGCATCGACATGACAAATGTAGCTACATGTAGAAGATGGTTATGAAGACATAAATTTTGTATTGCTCCTTTTGTCACTCCATAGGGCATGAGGACAAAGAATACCAAGCTTACGACCTGCTTCAAGAAAGAACATACGATTCATATTTTGTGAAGGGCGAGGATCCCCATGCAGTCCAGCACTTGCAGCCGCAGATGGTGCAACCAAAAGTACAGTAGACACCACCTCCAAAAATTTAATTTATTCCATCACAGCCACAACCATAGTTCACACCGTAGCCATAGTTCGTAGAACAACCATAGTTTGCACCGCGACCATAGTATAATCAAGTGTTGGTTGTTCAGACTCAATTATTGTATGTTCAAGTAGCACACTACGTTCAGCAGCAACCGAATCCCCCACAGCAGTTAGCCCAGCCACAATATCAGTAAACCAATGAATTTTGATGAGGATTCTGAGGAGGGTTTAGGGGATGAGGAGGAGGCTTCGGACAAGGAGGAGGACAAGGTCAAGAATCC
This sequence comes from Pseudotsuga menziesii, assembly GCA_001517045.1. Taxonomy (NCBI): domain Eukaryota; kingdom Viridiplantae; phylum Streptophyta; class Pinopsida; order Pinales; family Pinaceae; genus Pseudotsuga; species Pseudotsuga menziesii. The sequence goes on from LPNX010477535.1 coordinate 321,603, forward strand.
ATCTAGTGTTACACTTGTGGGGTATTTTTCCACTATTAGAGGGATTTCCCCCATGCACAGTGTACATACTATGTAGAAAGCGAGCATAATGTCAAAAATTTCCCTCAATTAATTATGAAGTGGAAGGCCAGAAACATCCCTCAATTGCAGAGCCAATTCCAAAACGAAAACCAAGTGTAGACCCAGTAGTCATTGCAGAATCATCCTGATATCCTACTGCAGACTCAGAATCAACCAATGAACCTACCGCTGACTTAGAATCAACCTCTAAACCAATATCATAACCCAAATCAAGGACCCACGGTTGCGACAATTCTAGAAGAGCCCAGAACCCAGGCTATTAACGTTGCTATTGTCACTCGTGAGGGTGCAACGACTGGAGAAGATGGACCCTGTCAACAAATTTAGTTTGCAGGGAAGAAAAAGGTAGCATTTGATATTGCGATGGAGAAGGAGACATTATTTCAGGCCAAGAATACGATCGGGAGGAATCCAGGTAAGTTGCCTGTTGTTGAAATTCCATCTGCTTTTGATCCTTCTGTAGAGGCAGGACCATCGTGATAGCATGGTACCTTACAATAGTTCTTTGAGAGCAATCTATCGCTAGCTAGAGATCCTGTGGCTCTTGAAGAGATTGAGAAGTTTCTATGCCCATGGAACCAAACATTAAAGGATTCCGCAGTAAATTCCCTCTAGAAGCGAAAGATAGGTAAAGAGATGAGAATGAACATCCAGATAGGGGACTATGAAGTCGATTCCGTTATTCTGGATCTAGGGTCGAATGTGAATATTTTTACCAAGCAGACTTGGCAGTCGATGGGAAATCCAACATTGGGGTGGTCCCCTGTGCAATTGCCACTAGCAAATCTAGCCAAGGTTCAGCCTATTGGCCGTGTCTCGAACCTGGTCGTTGATATTGAAGGTATGAAGACATATGCTGATTTTGACGTCATTGAAGTAGTTGATTGTGGAGGCTCTTATCCTATGCTGCTGGGGATTGGATGGGCTAATGATAGTATGGCATTTATCAATTTTAAGAAGTGGGTTATGGCATATGAGAACTAAGATATTAGATTCATTTCTCCCATGGACCCTCAGGAAGGACGCTGGTATGTTGAACCTATCAAGGTTGAGGATGGTATAGGATAGGATCATGCCTACAATATATCTGAGGACTACATCTATCCTACTACCTATGGTGAACTTGGATGGCATAGCGCTAGCTCTACGTCCTCCGATTCTAATGATGCTCTAGAAAATTGGCAAAATCGGCTTCATGAGGTGTCAGTTCAAAAGTGTGGACTGATCATGCAATCTCTATGCCGTGTTACGACCGAGATCGTTGAGATGCCCATCTACGAAGGGATACCAAATTTGTCTAAATTCATTCAAGAATTTGAAGAGAAAGTGTTTGAACTACAGAGACTGTTGGCACTGGAGGATGCATTGAAGGTGTTGCGGCTGCAACTGTTTTCCCCAAATTTCTTAAATTTTGGTCCCCTCCTCATGATTTAGAGTTGTTTTAATTGTTTGGATCCGTGAACTGTTTTGATCATAATTTAATTTTGAATGATCATTGAAGGCTAACACTCGTCCTATTTTCGGAAGTTGCGTGTGTTTCGAAGTTGTTTTTGGATCGCAGATTTTAAGTTTGGGTTTGCTTGTTGAAGGGCCGCCGTTTCATAGGAGAAATAGTTTAACCATTGCTGGCTTTCAGAGTCTTAAGTACTTAGCATTTTATTTTGATGAGAGCATCTTATTTTGATTGGGGGATGTAGTCTTCTTTAGCTTCCGTCATTGCATCTCCCAAACCAGTTAGCTGCCTGAAGTACAAAGTGCTCCAACTGCTGACGCTTATCAGTCTTTTAGTCGCACGTGTCTTTAACCTTTCCTTTTCTGCTGTTGCGGTTGGGAAAGTCATTCAGCTTTCGATGTAAATATCTTCTGACTTCCGATTGAGAATTTTCCTGCCCTCCGGTTGCATATCTGTAACCTTTTCACTTCCACCGTTGCAGCTCCCAAATCGGCTAAGCGACCGAAGTCCAAAACGCTCTACCAGCTAATGCATCAGTATTTTAGTTGCTTGCCCGTAACTTTTCTTCTCCCGCCATTGCGGCTCCCAAATTAGTTAAGCCTCCAAAGTGTAAAGCCTTCCGAATTCCGATTGAGAATGTTCCCGGTCGCGGGTCGCGTATCCTTAACCTCTCCTTTTTTGCCGTTGCGGCTAGGAAATCCTTTTCATGTCCATTGTCGATATCCTTCCAGCTTCCGATTCAGAACTTTCCCGCTTGAGGCTTAGTCAAAACTCGGCCGTTTATTAAAATTCTTAGATCAAAGGATGCACCTGGCCGTTTTCTTGTGGATTAGCCATTTCAGGTGGTTTTAAGTTAACGTTTAAAATGCCATTGCAATGAATGATGCACTGTAATTGATTGCAATTAGAACTCAAGGGACTATTGGGGCGACCACGGTGTGAAGGCACAGCTTGACAGTTTGTAAAGAATCAAATCGAAATCGACAGAGTCGCAAGGGATACAAGTGAAGGAAAAGACAAAAAATCGAAAGCAACAAAAGACGTAGATCTGAAAGGTCCAGCAGTTACTCAACTGATCATGAGCATACGAAGAGAAGATGGAGAGAGGAATATGAAACACTCGAAGAACCAAAGAGTCACATGTTTGGGGGGAACCCAAGCGGTCTGCTGATTTGTTTAAATATTTGAAAGTTAGAAGTTACAGGGACTTTTTTTTTCCCTAGAAAATTTTGTAAACCATTTGCTTGTAAGAGGAACTATTTCATTTTACAATAAAAAACTGCAATTTTGCCTGTTGGAGAAAGTGTAATGTGGAATGTATCAATGTGATTAAATGCGCAATGTTGAAGGGGAACTATTTCGGTTTTAGCTGTGTTTCATTAACTGTGAGAGTGTTTTAACTTCCTGAACCTATGTTCTTGCTTGAATGCTCTTCAGTATATTTTGTAATGTTTTCCACTATGAGTAATGAAGGTTGTTCATAGACAATCGACTATCTGGTTGTTCAAATATCTGTAATTGTTCATGTGTCTTGAAAGAAGTATCATCTATCTATAACTTTTCATAATGCATGCATAAAATATATTACTCACCAATGAATGATAATCCTGCTCCCTAGGGATAGATTAGGTAGTTAGTTTTAATTTCTTGTTGTAAGTGATTTAGATGCTTGTGGGTGCTAAGACGAGAGGTAAGAACCTGCACATCACGTTGTGACTGCTCCCTGCATACTGATCACCTTGCATTTAGTTAGGCACATGCATCTCATACATTAAGTCAAAAAATACAAAATATACACGGTGGACTGGGCCGCAACCGGTAAAACCTTTTGTTTTTGTTACTTGACCTACGGTAGCCAGACCGCAAACCGGACGGATTCCCTACACCAAATAGTCATGGGCTAGTTGGGAACGTTGACTGGGGAGAATCCCTTACTATTGTTTCCTGCGATTTTCTAGGACTCAACAGTTTTAGCGCTAGAAGGAGGGCCACCAGCGTATGGCTGGCTGAGGAAACCCGTTTTCCTGAGATTATTCCACCGGTGACAGTTCTGAAAGCAATGGACTTCATAATCCAATTCCGGAAGAAAGGAATAGAGAACATCTATATTCTGTTGGCAAAAAGGTTGTTAATGACCTGAGAAGACACACCAGGGCATATGTAAAGAAGATTGGAGGATTGCCAATTATCCCTGAATTGCCCAGAAGAGAATATAAAAAGAAAGATCGTCCTGTAGTAGAAGAATTAGTGCTGGTTGGAGACTGGAAAGAACTTGTAGAAACAACCTTACAAGAAGTTGTACTACCTTTGAATCAAGAAGGCCCAGATACCCCTCACATTTCTCCTGCTCACACTCCTATTGGCTCACCTCCTCGCTCTCCACCTAGACTCATGGCAGGAGTAAATGCTAATCCACCACCTGCCTGGAGAGCCAGATCACCTTTAAATCTAACACCTCCGCTACATGATTTACCTCAATCCTTTGAAAAGATGCTTCCCAAGTTTGACCCCAATGAGAAGATACTAGTAGATGACCACCTACAAAGTTTTTACTTGGCAATAGAAGGGTTAAGGGCCAGGGAGTATGAAGATGTAGTCTGTAGATTGTTCCCGCATACCCTTAAAGGAGTTGCAGCATCATGGTATTTTGGGTTTCCTGCAAACTCTATCCTTGATTGGGATACCTTCGAGAGAATTTTCAGAAGTAAGTATGCAACTCATAAGACTCATGCAGCCCTCATGAAAGGGCTATGCACCTTGAAGAAGGAGAGAAAGGAGAAGGTGCACAGTTTCACACAAAGGTTTGCAGCATATCTCAAGAATTTCTCTGAAGTTGATAAACCTTCGGACAAGGTACTGATTGAATATTACACTTCAGCTTTAGGCCCTGAGTTGGGCATGTTTTCCAAAATAAGGGCTAAGCCTACTTTGGCAGAAACCTATGCAGAGGCAGAAGTAGTGGAGGCTGAAAGGGAAAGTATCAAAGATTACCTAGAACAGTTAGGAGAGAAAGGTGCGGGAAGGAAAGCCTTATTGTTTACTAATCCTAAGGAAGAGAAATCGCCAGATATTGAAAATATGGCAAAAATGATGCAGAATATTTCCAACAAAATCATAGATTTGGAGAAAGAGAAGGAAACAAAAAAGTTCTATAAGCCCTATTATAACAAAAGAGAGGATAACAATTAGTCTCAACCTCCTCCTCATAATACCGCATCTATGAATCTGACAGAAGTAGGAATGGAAAATTTTTGCACATTCCACCAACAACCACACTCTGAAAGAAATTGTCCTCAATGGATAAACTCAATGACGTTGGTTATGAATCAGCTATTGGATTCTAAGTTAACAGAAGATGGAGATGAAGAAAGAAAAGAGAATACTACTTCAATGAAAGAACAAGAAGATGAAACTATGGTTTTGTGGGATTCTGTTTCGTTATTTGATGCTGAAGAGGAAAAGAATCAGGGGTACAAGGATGCCATGGAAACCAACGTAGAAACAAGAAGCCAAGGGACAATTAAAGAAAACAGTCTCATTCTCCCAAAGATCAAAAGGCTACAAAAAAATGTAAAGAAATTTCAAAATCGTTCCACGGCTGATAAAATTCCTGAATTCACAATTACCAGCCAAGATCCTAGGCAGACTGATACGCTCACCCAGCCAAATGAAGAAAATATGAATGCTGATAAACCTCATCCCATTGAACAACAGATGGATTATGACATCATGGAGGATTTAAAGAAGGTAAAAGCGAATGTTCCACTATTCGAAATGTGTAAAGTGCCGCAGCAAAAAGAAAGACTATTAAAATCACTTGAAGCATCGGATGAGAAGCTGCCCACTGACAATCAACCTCAGGAAGAAGAAGAAATCGGAGAAACCAGCATTGGAGGTAAGTCTAAGAGCAAACAACCACCTTTCCTCCTCACGTTTGAAATTTTCAATCATAACATGCACAATTGTCTGGTAGACTCAAGGGCATCGGTTAATGTCATGCCAATATCTGTCTGTAAAAAGATAAATGGGAAGCCTAAGCCATCCACGTGGAGGGTTGTTCAGTTGGACAAGACGAATGTGAAGGTGATTGGTGAGATGGAAGACATCCTAGTCCATCTGGCATCCAATGATAAAGTGTGCCAAGTCATTAATATCGTGGTGGCTGATATAACAGACGCTTACGGTCTTGTCCTGAGTAGAGATTTGTTGGCCAAAATAAATGGATATTTTTCCTTGGATTGGTCACATCTGTGGCTGCCATACAAAGGAAGCCCAAACCAGATTAAGATTTTAAGGGAGCCTCACATGAAATACAATGTTACTCAATTGGATGAGAAGAATGAACCAGTGGATTCTGTATTGGGAAAATATTTTATTGAGTTGGAACCAGGAAATTACCAAGCAGAAGAAGCCAGCAACACATCAGACACTCAGCCTGATCTCCTTCGATTCTCGCAGGCTGATGAGATTGACTGTAACATAGTAAACTTAGCAGTAGGAGTAGATTTGCATTCAATAGTTAGTGATTTTTGGAATTTGTTTTTTGATGGCTCTAAGACGTTAGACTCGGTTAGGGGCTTCCTGTGTCCTGATCGACCCCTAGAAGAATAAACATTTTCTCTCATGTAGATTAGAGTTTGAATGTACTAATAATACAGCTGAGTATGAAGCACTGGTGCAGGGCTTGAGGAAAGTGATTGAATTAAAGGTAAGTAATTTAAAAGTTTTTGGAGACTCTGAAATTATTGTGAAACAAATCCGGAATCAAATACATTGTGTTTCCCCTCACTTAAAGGCTTACCAAAATGAGGTATGAGACCTGCTTAAATGTTTTAATGCATTCAATATTGTTTCAATTCCAAGACTTAAAAATGTAGCAGCTGACTTGTTAGCCACATCAACCGCTAGGTTGGTACCCAATAATAATCGATGCTCTGTTGAATTACTTTTCAGGCCCTCAGTACCTGATATGATTAACAACCTACGAGTGTTCGATGATGACCAACAAATTATAGAATGCTTAACGATTGACGAGGTATTTAAAGGAGCCATTACAGATGATGAAGAACATCAGGCCGAGCTGAAGTATGATAATTTCATTCCTAAAGGAGTCAGAACGTTAGAAAAAATGTTTGATTTAAATGAAAAGTTCAGAAGACCAGCCAACGTGAAGACCCACAGCTCATCTCTACAATTCGAACTGATCAATTTAGGGACTGAGACGAATCCTAAATTTGTGAATTTCGGCAAATGTTGTTCACCAGCAGAAAGAGACAAGTTCGTCAGTCTGTTTAAACAATATAAAGATGTTTTCGCATGGACATACAGATATTTGAAAACATACGACACCAGCATCATTAAGCATGTTATCCCCATCAAACCCGGTGTCAAGCCGTATCAACAACCTTTAAGAAAAATGCATACAAAATTGGAACCGCTGATTCAGAGTGAAGTGAAGAAATTATTGGATGCTCGAATCATTTTTAAGGTCAGACACTCTGAGTGGGTATCAAATTTGGTACCAGTAAGAAAAAAATCCGGAGAAATCAGACTCTGCATGAATTTCAGGAATTTAAACCGTGCTTCAGACAAAGATAACTATCCTGTTCCACCCATGGAGCAACTGCTACAAATGGTTTCAGGTTCTGAACTGTTTTCGTTATTATACGGTTTCTATGGCTACAATCAAGTATTAGTAGCCGAAGAAGACAGATTGAAGACAATGTTCAGGACCAAATGGGGAACCTTTGCCGATAGAAGGATGCCCTTTGGGCTTATAAATGCTGGAGCAATGTTTCAGAGGGCTATGGACATAGCTTTCCGCGGATTGATTGGCCGTAGTGATGTAGTGTACCTTAACGATATTACGATATTGTCAAAGAGGAAATAAGAGCACGCATTCCACTTAAGGCAGATTTTCGAACGCTGTCAGAAGTATGGAATCTCACTCAATCCCAAAAAATGTGTGTTTGCTGTTATGAAGGGTAAGCTTCTTGGTCACATAGTATCGAAGAAGGGAATTTCTATAGATCCAGAAAGAATTAAGGCCATTGAGCAAATCCCCTTGCCCCATAATAAAAAAGGGATGCAATCATTTATGGGAACTATAAATTTCGTGCGAAGATTTGTGCCCGATTTCGCTCAGATTGTCAAGCCACTGCAGTAGATGGCGAAGCAAAATGCACAATTCAAGTGGACTGAGATTGAGAAGAACACTTTCATAAAAATCAAAACTGCTGTTGCACACGCACCCTCCTTGAGAAGCCTAGATTTTGATAAAGACTTTATTCTGTATACCTTTGCATCCGATGAGTCGCTAGCAGCTGTTCTTACGCAAAAGGAAGATGGGGGGGATGAATTCCCAATATATTTCATGAGCACTGGTCTACAAGGGGCCGAATTAAATTACCCAACCATTGGTAAACAAGCTTATGCGGTATTCAAAGCAGTAAAGCAATTCAGGCCTTATATTTTAAAAAACCGAACCAAGGTGATCATCCCCTACCCAGCTGTAAGATCCCTTCTTATACAGAAAGAGTTAGGAGAAAGAAGGGGCAACTGGGTAACAACTCTTCAAGAGTACGACCTTGAATTCAAGCCAGCCTCTATAGTTAAAGGACAAGGGTTGTGCAAACTGATGACTGAAAAGGGGAATAATGAAGAACACGCCTGGGAGGATGAAGCTGAATTACATGTAGTGGAAGTATGTCCTTTGTCTACAGCTCCCGAGTCTTGGTATAGAGACCTCGTGCATTACCTGCAGACAGGGTTGTTGCCAGAGCATTGGAATTCTAAGCAAAGAAGAGCGTTGCGTCTCAAATCATCATCCTATCAAATTGTTGAAGGAATATTATTCAGGAAAAAATATGACGGAGTTCTCCTGAGATGCTTAGAGAAAAAAGATGCGAAGAAAGTAATGACAGATTTGCATGACGGGCCTGTTGGAGGACATTATTCAGGAGATACTACAGCTCACAAAATCCTCAGGGTAGGTTACTATTTGTCTACGCTCTTCAAATATGCACACACACATGTCAGGAAGTGTGATATCTGCCAAAGGTGTAGTGGGAGACAACCTAAAGCAGCGGCACCAATAAAGCCTGTGATGATCACAGAGCCGTTCGAGCAATGGGGGTTGGATATTATTGGAGAAATAAAACTGAATTCCTCTCTGCAACACAAGTACATTCTGACCGCGACCGATTATTTCATTCACTAAGTCGAAGCTATCCCGCTGCCCAAGATAAATGAAGACGAGGTCATCAGCTTCCTACAAGATCATATCATGACCAAGTTTGGAGTTCCAATTTCCTTAGTCTTTGATAATGCTAAATACTTTTCATCAATTAAATTAATTTCTTTTGCTCATGATAAAGGGATACAATTGCATTATTCTGCTAATTACTATCCACAAGGAAATGGCCTGGCTGAATCCTCTAACAAAAACCTGATCAGAATTTTAAAGAAGACTGTAATAGAAAACCAGAGGAGTTGGCACTCAGTGCTACCAAATGCCCTTTGGGCTGATAGAGTCACCCCCAAGTCTTTGATTGGAGTGTCTCCATATACCCTTGTCTACAGTAAAGAAGCCATTCTTCCTCCCAATATCATGCTACCTTCTTCCATAATAGCTCAAGAATCTAGAGGGTTGGATGATGAAGTTTTGCAAATAAGGATAAATAATCTCCTGAAAGCAGAAGAGGCTAGATTTAAATCCAGAGAGCGCTTTAAGCAACAACAGGAAGTAATAAAGAGATGGTTTGACAAGCATAAGGCAGGAACAAAAGAGTTTGAAGTGGGAGATCTGGTTCTCAAGTGGGATCACCCCCATGATGAGAAAGGAAAGCATACTAAATTCCAGCAGTTGTGAGTAGGCCCTTTTCAGATTGCGGTAAAGCTTGGCCCTTCCACTTATAAGTTGCAGGATCTACAGGGTTGGGAAGAGAACTTACCAGTAAATGGTTTGGTTCTCAAGCCTTATTTTTCGTAAGGATTTGTTTGATTTCTTCTGTCTTGTATATAAATAATCTGTTTTGTTGTCTTTTTGAGTCTTTGAGTCATGAAGTTTAGTTTTGTTTTACTTTAGATTTTCTGTTTGATTTTAAATAAAAGAAGCAAGCTTTGGCCACGTGGAGAGCATTATAATTATGGACCAACTAAAATCCTTGATTATAAGACTGTGTATTATGGTTTTATCTGATAGAGTTTCTTCTAGTTTAGCAGTTTTCCTAAATGGCTGTGAACACATTGAAATCCTTCTTAATCCCTGTAAAGTAACTCAAGAGTAAAAGGTCTGGAATACTATTTCAAGGCTCCATCCATCTCACACTTAAAAATGTCCTAGGGGGGTGACAGCAAAAGACCCATGGAAAGGAAGTAGGGTAAATAGTATATTATATATAAATGATCCCATGCCAAAAAATTGAAATCCAAAAGGCTAAGAAGAGTCAAAAACTCCTATGAAAGCATCATACATCAAAGAAAATGCTGAATCATAAGTACTAAATTGCCGAACGTTCCTCTCCGTCAGTGAGCTGAAACATGAAGTACACCGCTCACACAAAAGGACACTATGGGATAGAGGAGCTTGAATTAAAATTTAGAAAGAAAGGCATGCAGGAGGACTCATATGAAAAAGGACAAAAGTCCGAAAAGCACAAAAAAGTGCAAAATGGCATGGGAATGAGGAACAAATGAATATTTCTATTTACCAGATGTTACGATCCTGTGGTGTCCAAGCTAGAAGCTACCCAAAGACAGAGGTAAAAATGAAACCCATACTTCTGGCCTTGAAAGAGTTATCTTGACTTTGAAACCTTGGTTTCCATTTTTCCTGAACATGAATACCCTCAATGATTCAAAGTTCATGTATCTACCATTTGGGAAATCCATATATCTAGAAGAATTCAACATGGTGGTTTTATTATCAAATAGTCGGTTACTCAAGGAAGAAATTGTCCAGAGGTCTAGGTTCACCAGGTAGTCGCCAATTGTTGCAGCTGCAACTGTTTTCCCCAAATTTATTAAATTTTGGTCCCCTCCTCATGATTTAGAGTTGTTTTAATCATTTGGATCCGTGAACTGTTTTGATCATACACTAATTTTGAATGATTATTGAAGGCTAACACTCGTCCTGGTTTTTGGAAGTTATGTGTGTTTCAAAGTTGTTTTTGGATCGCATATTTTAAGTTTGGGTTTGCTTGTTGAAGGGCCGCCGTTTCAGAGGAGAAATAGTTTAACCGTTGCTGGATTTCAGAGTCTTAAGCACTTAGCATTTTATTTTGATCGGAGCATATTATTTTGATCGGAGGATGTAGTCTTCTTTAGCTTCTGCTGTTGCGGCTCCCAAACCAGTTAGCTGCCCGAAGTACAAAGTGCTCCGACTGCTAACGCTTATCAGTATTTTAGTCGTGCGTGTCTTTAACCTTTCCTTTTCCGCCGTTGCAGCTGGTAAAGTCATTCATCTTCCGATGTAAATATCTTCCGACTTCTGATTGAGAATTTTCCCGCCCTCTGGTCGCATATCCGTAACCTTTTCACTTCCGCCGTTGCGGCTCCCAAATCGGCTAAGCGCGCGAAGTCCAAAACGCTCCGCCAGCCGATACATCAGTCTTTCAGTCACTTGCCTGTAACTTTTCTTCTCCCTCCATTGCGGCTCCCAAAGTAGTTAATCCTGCGAAGTGTAAAGCCTTCCCACTTCCGATTGAGAATGTTCCAGCCCACGGGTCGCGTATCCTTAACCTCTCCTTTTCCACCGTTGCGGCTAGGAAAGCCTTTTCACGTCCATTGTTGATATCCTTCCGGCTTCCGATTCAGAACTTTCCCACTTGAGGATTAGTCAAAACTTGGCCATTTATTAAAATTCTTAGATCAAAGGATGCACCTGGCCGTTTTCTTGTGGATTAGCCATTTCAGGTGGTTTTAAGTTAATGTTTAAAATGCCATTGCAACGAATGATGCACTGTAATTAATTGCAGGTAGAACTCAAGGGACTGTTGGGGTGACCACAGTGTGAAGGTGTAGCATGACAGTTTGTAAAGAATCAAATCGAAACCGGCAGAGTCGCAAGGGAGACAAGCGAAGGAAAAGACAAAAAATCGAAAGCAACAAAAGACGCAGATCTAAAAGATCCAGTAGTTACTCAACTGATCATGAGCATACGAAGAGAAGATGGAGAGAGGAATATGAAATGCTCAAAGAACCGAAGAGTCACACGTTTGGTGGGAACCCAAGGGGTATGCTGATTTGTTTAAATATTTGAAAGTTAGAAGTTACAGGGACTTTTTTTTTCCCTGGAAAATTTTGTAAACCATTTTCTTGTAAGAGGAACTATTTCGTTTTACAATCAGAAACTGCAACTTTGCCTGTTGGAGAAAGCGTAATGTGGAAAGTATCAATGTGATTAAATGTGCAATGTTGAAGGGGAACTATTTCATTTTCAGCTGTGTTTCATTAACTGTGAGAGTGTTTTAACTTCCTGAACCTATGTTCTTGCTTGAATGCTCTTCAGTATATTTTGTAATGTTTTCCACTGTGAGTAATGAAGGTTGTTCATAGACAATCGAATATCTGGTTGTTCAAATATCTGTAATTGTTCATGTGTCTTGAAAGAAGTATCAGCTATCTGTAACTTTTCATAATGCATGCACAAAATATATTACTCACCAATGAATGATAATCCTACTCCCTAGGGATAGATTAGGTAGTTAGTTTTAATTTCTTGTTGTAAGTGATTTAGATGCTTGTGGGTGCTAAGACGAGAGGTAAGAACCTGCGCATCATGTTGTGACTGCTCCCTGCATACTGATCACCCTGCATTTAGTTAGGCACGTGCATCTCATACATTAAGTCAAAAAATACAAAAATATACACGGTGTACCAGGCCGCAACCGGTAAAACCTTTTGTTTTTGTTACTTGACCTACGGTAGCTGGACCGCAAACTAGACGGATTCCCTACACTAAAAAGTCACGGGCTAGTTGGGAGCATTGACTGGGGAGAATCCCTTGCTGTTGTTTCCTGCGATTTTCTAGGACTCAACAGAAGGCTACCCCAGTATGCTGGTGGGCAGCTCACAAATGGGAAATCCATGAGGGATATTAGGGGATCTAGGGGAGATGAATATCCCATTGAAACTAGATGCAAAACCTATGCGATAGAGGCCATATCGATTGAAACCGCGATACAAATAACGTGTCAAAGCTGAGCTTGACTAGATGTTAGAAGTTGGAATCATTGAGCCCGTTGAAAAGTTGGAATGGATAAGCCCTATGGTGGTTCAGGACAAAAATTTAGGAGAATTTCACATTTGTGTCGAACTGAGGAAGCTGAATGATGCCTCCCTACATGATCCATTCCCCACCCCCTTTACAGATGAGGTCCTTAAAGGGGTAGGCAGTCATGAGATGTACTCTTTCATGGATGGATTTTCGGGATATCATTAGATCTGAATCATGAAGGAAGATCGGCATAAGACCACATTCTTCATTGAATGGGGTTGTTTTCAATATATAGTCATGCCTTTTGGATTGAAGAATGCATCAGCAATATTTTCTCAGGTGGTCATCACTGCATTCAAATACTTCATTCTGAAGTTCTTGTAGGTATATATGGATGATTCGACAGTTTATGATTTGGTTAAGGATCACTTAGCAAATTTGCGATTGATGCTGGAAAGGTGTCGACAACAACAAATTGCATTGAATTCAAAGAAGTGCATTTTTGTGCACCATTCGGAATACTGTTAGGCCACATTGTTTGCAAGCAAGGGCTCTTGGTCGACCCTACAAAGATTGCACTTATCCTTAGTCTTCCACCACCTACTAATGTGAAGATGCTTCGGGTGACAATGGGACACACGGGGTACTATTGCAAGTTCATTAAAGGATACACTGCGATTACGGCCCCTATGGAGAAGTTGCTGAAGAAGGATGCTGCATTTGAGTGGAATCATGAGTTTCAGGAGAGTTTCAACACACTGAAGGCCAAGATGGTGTCGATGCCTATCATGGTATTCCCCGATTGGAACAAGGATTTCCATGTCCATGTTGATGCCTCTTCCATTGTGCCAGGGGTAGTACTTGCGAATCCAGGTGAAGGTGACCTAGATCATCCAATCGCATTTGCAAGTAGGAAGTTGTCTCTTACAGAAAGAAATTATACAACCACTGAGAGAGAGGGATTGGCCATGGTTTATGTGCTGCAAAATATTAGGCACTATCTATTGGGAGGTCACTTAGAAATGTTCATAGACCATTCTGCTTTGCAATACTTGGTCAATAAGCCTGTGTTGGGGGGAAATATATGTCGATGGATTCTATTTTTTCAGGAATTTGACTTTGAGATAATTGTGAAGACAGGACGTTTGAATGCTGTCCTCAATTATCTGTCTTGCATTGAGATAGGAGAAGAACCTAGATTGAGATAGGAGAAGAACCTACCAATATTGATGATGGATTTCCTGATGGGAAGTTGTTCTGGGTAAAGATCGCAGATGACCATTATGCTCCAATCATTAAGTTCTTGGAAACCATCATGGTGGGATGAGATGCCTCTTGTTCCATAGGTAACTCTACAATATTTTGATAAATGGGCCATGGAATTTGTGGGTCCAACTAATCCACCAGGAAAGAGGATTGGTGCACGGTACATCATTAGAGAAACTGAGTATCTGACAAGGTGAGAAGAGGCCCCACCAGTCCTGGATTGCACTACTGCGACAAAATCCAAGTTATATTAGAGAATATTGTTACAATGTTTGGATGTCCCAGGATATTGATGAGTGACTAGGGAATTCACTTTATTAATCGAACCATGAAATCACTAATAGAGGACTTGCAGGTGCACCATCAAAAAAGCACACCCTACCACTCACAGGAAAATGGAATTGTCGAGGCCTTCAACAAAAAAATGGAAATTATACTTACAAAGGTATGAAATACTAATCACGATGATTGGGATTTGAACATTCCAGCGGTCCTATGGGCATATCACACCACTTGTAAAAGGTTGACGGGACAAACACCGTTCGAACTAGTATATGGGAAGAGGCAGTCATGCCTATGGAGTATATTGTTCCTAGTCTACGGATTGCTGCTGCGACATGAATGGATGATGTAGAAACATTAGAGGAGTGCATCACACAGTTGATCCAGCTAGAAGAGGACCTCTTTGTCACAGGCTTCCACCAGCGTGTTGAAAAGGATTGACAAAAGGTGTGGCACAGACGCCACATCAAGAACAAGTAGTTTACACAGGGATATTTGGTGCTGTTATATGACAGTAAGTTCCTGAAGCATTTAGATAAGTTACAGATGCATTGGTTAGGTCCATATCTTGTTTATTCAATTAATTCTGATGGTATAGTTCAATTATAGCAATTAGATGGTGTGGTGCTTCCCAAAATTGTGACTGGCAGTCGCTTGAAGCCCTATAGAACGGGGCCTGAGCCGCACAATGCTTGAGACACTGCACAAGAAAAATAAAATGTTGGGTAGATTGTAGTGAGGTGAGCACAAAGGGAGAAGTTGTGCAAGGATAAGCACTCAGTATTGTTGAGAGGGAGACCATCGACAACAACCAAAATACTCTGAGGTGTTCAAATCAATAATAAATATAGACAATTAATACAGTTAGCTGGCAACGCTTGATCAAGCGACGTTCATTTATGACTGATCCGACTGTCAGTGAGATGAGATTGACGATAGATTTAGGGTTATTAATGTCATATTGAGTCATGCTGAACACAAGAGATTTGGTAATGATGAGTTGGATTGGGCACGTGGTTATAAGAATGCATGGGATGCGAACAAAATGTATTGTTCAGTTGAGTTAAATGAAGTGTTGCACTCAGTGTAGGAGTAGAATTGAGTGTGATAGGAAAGGAGTGAAATTTTGGTTGCATTGTGAGGATTGCAGAGTACGGCATGCTTTGCACTCTCAACATAGTTGATTTTTCAAGCGAGTAGGAATCACCCATCCGGCCCATGTGGGTTGAAGAGGAAGTCATGAGAATGCCAATTGGATCCTCTTTGATCCCTAGAGAAAAGTGAAAGGCCCAGAATCCCAGTTCCATGCCACCACAGAAGAGATACACACGCACCACTGCTAGGGTGCAAGGGGAAGAACCAACATAGACCAGACCATCAATATTAGGATTTGGTGAGTCCATGGTACCTAGGGGCATCTCTATCAACGATATCCCTGGATATGTTGCTCCAACACGGTCGAGGGTGAAGCCAAGGAAGCTCAATAAGAATCAGAGGTATCCACCGAAGTTGTCGTCATTACCAAAAGGGATGACTTGCCCAGTGGACATCATACCTACCTTGGTCAAGATTAAGTATGAATACCATGACTTACTACTACTTAAGGATGTGTCGGAGGAACCTTACCAGTTGCTATTGATGGTACCAGGCACACCTATTCAATGGATTCCTCACCCATGAGTGTAGGGCTTAGATAGGTGTGGGTTGTTGGGGCTCATTAACATGCCTCATTTTGGGAGATTGAAGGAAGCCAATGCCTGCATCAAACAAATGTTGGCATACTTTCATTGTGGGATGCTCTGGTTGGATAACCCTATTCTGATCATGGTTGATCTAATTGATGACATCATGGGGTTACCAAAGGTCAGTGAAGATCCGACATAGTATCTTAGAGGCTGGGATAATGAAAAAAAGTTTTCCTAGTAGTTGAAGGAGTGATTTGGATTGCAGCACAATGGACAGGAATATCACATCAATAGTATTTCTGAGTGATCAGTGCATATTGGGGTGCACATTTTAGCCAACAAGATCGTCCGAAAGAATCATCCTATCCAATGCAATTCGGGTGTGGTTGCATGTTCGCAAAAATGTGCTGAAGAGGTGCAAATGAACTGGTCTTTGTTTTTGTTGAACCAGTTGTTAGAAGATGCTATTGTTTCTCAGGTTGAGGAACACAATTTTTCCTACACTTGGTTGTTAATTCTCATTGACTTAGTCGCATGGATGGAGCTGGAGGACTACCATTCAATGTCAATTGCTGCAGAAAAGGTGTGCAAAGGCGCATGCTATCAGAACTTATGGTGGGTCACAGAACCTAGTCGACAACAGGATTGTGCGATCCATTTTTGGGTCTATTGGGAGGTGCTATAGGTAGCTTCCATCAAGGTTCCCCATTTGTCCAATGTCGCCGCATCCCAATATCAGAGGATCATTCAGTTTACTATCAAGCCACATTCCATTTACATTCAGGCACACAGGGATCCTGACAAACAATGGCTTCCTATGGCCTTCAAAATCACCGATGCAGAATTGGATTCCATTGTTCAATATTGGCCACCTAACTGGCGCGAACCTATGAGTGTAGAGGAGATCTCTACAGGGCCACTAGCAGATGCCCATGATGAGCCAGTCCAAATAGGGAAAGATCTCCATGACTTCGATGGAGAGTCATCGACGAAATTCGATCCATAATCCTGATGCATGTTGGAGGAGTTACGCACTAAGATATGCATGGAATTCAACACCGGTGTCAGCTCCCACTTGGTGATATAGAACCACCTGCAACGGTTCATGAAGGTTGTTACCGATGCATCTGATGCTGCAGCGCTAGATATGTGCATGTCCAGTCAAGAAGGGTTTTCCATGGTAATTGTTAAGCTAGATTCTATTTTTACTGTTGTTTCAAAAGCGACACCAGAGAAGACTGTGCTGTAGGACTTCCCGACGATTAGCACTGAGCCACAGTCTAGGAACGTTCAAGCTTTCCTGACTTCAATTGACATGGGAAGTACAGAAGTGAACTCATTGTTGCAACTGTTTCCAAGCATTATCATCAATCTCAACATGTTACCTACTGAAGTTTTAGTGCAGCTGCAACACGGTGCCGTCTAGGAGTTGGCTGAGAGGCAGAAGTAGCTTAGTGATGGGTATGTCTAGTCATAGGATGCTGTAAAGAAGTTGCAAGAGGAAGCTAAAGAGCTGCGGAAGATCAAAGAGAAGTTAATGACAGAAAAGGCATGAGATATTACCACATTAAAGCAAACACAGGTAGAGCTATAGCGAAAAGCCTCCGACAAAATCATTGAGTTAAATAAGGAGGAAGACCACCTCATTTTTGAGAAAGTGCAGCTATATGCTAGTTGCGATGAGGTTGAGCAAGCTGTTGATGAGGATTTTCAACACATATATGAAATCACGACAGAACTCACTGCCTTTGCCAAAGCTAAGAGACTTGGGGAGGTGATTGCATAGCTTCAGTTAACTAACAATCTTCTGAATTCTCTGGTTTACCCCAACACGTAGTTGGAAGAGATTGCTGAAGGGAAGAATATGATCAAGGAGTTCGTGACCCAGTTTGAAGCTATGGAGAAGGAGGAGAATATGATCTCAGATGAAATGACACAGTTATGGCAGAGTGTTGTTTAGGATGACCAACTGGAATAGTTGTCCAAGGAAGCACAAGAAGCTAAAACTTAGTTGACAATGCTGAAGAGGTCGCTGTACACAATTGCTCTCATGGTCCAGATTATGCATGCTAAAGAGTTGAAGGACCTACAGTAGCAAGTCGTGTGAGCCCAATAATGTCAGTGCAAGCGCAACACCCAGCTCAATGAATTACAAGACATTGGTGTACAGTTGGTTGTGAAAGCAGTCGCTATGCTGCAGGAAATACAAGAAGGTAGGAAGATTGTGGATGGCAAGGCTAGGGAGGAGCACCCATTTAAGAAATACATGCTGAATTGTCGGGATAAAGTTGAACGCATTTAGCTCCAGGTTCGAGAGATCTCGCAGTAGTTTGAGGAATTCAAGACTAAGACGATGTAGTACACCCTGTCGACCTGACATGGCTTGAGAATGAGCAACAAGACTGTGTTGGGGGCCTGTTGGCAAGGGTATAAGGTAAGTGAGTTGCGGATCACCACGGAGGATGCGCGAGCTCACAGGCCATTGTGAAGGACTACAACAATGCGATAGATGGAAGAATAAATGTTTTTGGAATTATTTATGTAATTTTGTACTGATTGACCACGTTTTGTGGATATAGGTCACTAGTTTGTTAGAATTTAGTTAGAAGTGGTCCTTGGATGTAAAGGAACAAGCCTATAAATAGAGCTAAGTTGCAATAGTAGATATCACTTTTGGGATTATAACAGAGAGAGACAATTCTAGGGAAGAAATTGTATTTTTGGGTATCTTTTTGCATCTACATCTATTGTGAGTGGGTTTTTGGCTCTGTTTTTGTTGACAATTTTTTAGTCCCCCACTGTGGATATGTACTGCTTGTATTGAATGTATTCTACATAAGTAATATGACATGACAGATGTTTCCCTAAAGTGCTTTTGTCTCTTATTTCTTTCCTATTTTTATGATCTGCGATGATAATGATGGATGTTTACTATATCTATTATATAAGTTATTTTTACTACTGTGATGAATGAAGTAATGCAATCCATTAGCTATCTACTAGTTATGCTAATAAATATTTGATGAATGATGCGATTCTATTAAAACAATCTCTAGAGCATCTGTTGATTATGAAGCTAAGTTGTTGATGCCATGCCCTCCCTTCTTATTATCAGAAACTTGGTTTCGATAGCTCTCCCTCAACATATCAAGTGAGACTTCATCCAATCTGTGGGTGTTTCTAGGCAGGGTCAAACCCGTCTGGGTAGGTTCTCAGGGAGATCGTCCTAGTTGGGCATCAAGTGAGTGGGAACCCCTGTCAATGAGGCTTTGTTGGTGATTTGCGCCAACACCTCCCTTGAAGAGGATTCATATTTATCTCTGCTATTCATATTTTAGGTGTGGAGTACTCTCCTATTTTCTATTTCTTATGTTTTTATGCTATACCTAGGATTTGGTTGCATAACATTTGGTATCAGAGCTCTCTCCTCGGGACTAGCTTCTGCAAAACGAGCTACCCTGGAACTTTCACTACAACTTGTTTTCTACAAGGAATCAGAGATTGAGGTTAAAAACCCACTTCAAAAATAGGCCTAGATATCTCTAGTAAGAAATTAAGATCCTGATCCATTACAATTTCAAACATAAGTGCAGAGGAAGAGAGGGTTGTTTACTAGTCCTACAGCTAGTCTAAAACAGGTGTTCTTGGGAAAAAGGTCATATATAAGGAATACGAGATACAAACGTAGTGAAACTAGTTGAATATGAAAGAAGACGGACTAGGGTATATGTGGTATAATTTTCATATATAGAAACAAAATAGTGGAGATGTGACATGCAGTACAAGTTCTCTCTTTTGGATAGGCCAAAAATAAGACGTTTTGGTATAGTTACAATAACGTTTTGTTGGCTCATCCAAATCAGGTCAGATATATGGAAGTGGAAAGAGGATAGATAAAGGTACTATAGAATGATGTTTCAGCCTCATGGGAGTCGCAATTCAAATTTTAATTCAGTTACAAGTCAGACCTAAAACAACATCCCAATCAGTGATTGAAAAAGGTACGCCATTTTGCATTTGAATAACTTTTAGTAGAAGGATATATTTGTGGTAAAAAATAAGGTGTGATATTGTTAAAAATTCCACCAAAAGGAAGTGGAAAGAATATCACTCCACTCAAACCCCTAGAGGGTTCATCCCCAACCTACAAGGAAATGGAAGACATTTCTTTTAGAGTGTCCAAGTTGGAAGATATGATTAAATAAAGTGTGAAAATTGATGACTTTGCTAGATTAGAAAAGAAGATGGCTACTAAATAGGATATCAAAGGGATGGCTAGTAAATAATATATCCAAGACTTGAAGGAGTTTATCAAGGATATCAAACATAACTCTGTTCCTCAATTATATAATCAAGAAGAGGATAAGGAGGAACAAGATGACTTATTCCAGTCACGTTTGGAGAAAATTGAAAAACAATTGGAGAGTAGAAATTTGGAGTCCTCAAAAGTTGATGATTCACTACAACATCATAGGTTCAATTTAGGTCCATGAAAATAGTTTATCCCCAAGAATGACATGAGAAAGTTTGATGGCAAGGATCCAATCACATGGATTTTTCAGATGGAGCAATTCTTTGATCTACACCAAGTGCCCACTATGCAAACGGTAACTATTGCATCCTTGTATTTAGAACCTGATCAGTTTGTATGGTACCAATGGATTTGTGACCATAAAAATGAGTATATTATCTCTTGGTCTATATTCACCGAAGAATTGATTTCACATTATGGGGATATAAATAGAAACACCTTCTTCAGTCAATTGGTAAATATCAAGCAAAAAGGTTTAGTTACAGATCACATCAAGCAATTTCAGCAGCTAAGTCTCAGAGTGAAGATTATTTTAGAAGATAATTTGTTATATGTTGGCAGGGGTATTGGGTAATTGAGTTGTACAGCACCGGGGAGGCTGCGCAAGCTCACAAGCCATCGCAAAGGACTAGAACAACGCAATAGGTGAAAGAATAACCATTTTTGGAATTCTTTGTGCAATTTTGTAGCGATTGACCACATTTTGTGGATAAATATCACTAGTTTGTTAGAAGTTAGTTAGAAGTGGACTATATATAGAAATATAGTTGCAATAGTAGATATAACTTAGAGAGAGAATTCTGGAGAAGAAGTTGTATTTTGGGTATCTTTTTGCATCTGTGGCTATTGTGAGTGGGTTTTTGGCTCTGTCTGTGTCGATCGGTTTTCAGTCTCCTGCTGTGGAGATGTACTGCATGTTGTGAACCTATTTTGTAGAAGTAATATGACATGATGGATGTTTCCCTAAAGTGCTTTTGTCTCTTTTTTTCCTATTTTTATGGTCTACAATGATAATGATGGATGTTTTTTGGATCTATTATCTGAATGATTGTTACTGCTACAATGAATAAGTAATGCAATCCATTATCTATCTACTGGTTATAAATATTTGATGAATGGCATGATTTTAATAAAACAATCTCTGGAGTATCCGCTGATTATGAAGTTAAGTCATTGATTCCATGCCCTCCCTTCTTACTGCCGAAAACTTGGTTTTGACATCTCTCCCTCGGCATCTTAGGTGAGACTTCATCCACTCTGCGGGTGTTGCCAGGCGGGGTCAAACCTGTCTAGGCCGGTGCTAAGGGAGATCACTTTGGTTGGGTATTGACAGAGTGGGAACCCATGTCGATGAGGATTTGTTGGTGGGTTGTGCCAACAAATGGTTCCATTGCCGTGACCTTGTTGCAATTGAAGGGAGGATATGTTGTGGCATCCAACAAAACTAGAGATTGAAGATTGGTTCGACCTAAAGCTGTGAGAGTTCACTGAAATAGAGAATCAGAACCCGAAGATGTCGACAACTAGGTGGCTAAATAGATATATCGATGATGGTCCATATGAATGGTTCTTTTGTGAATTCCTGGTCATACTGTATGAATGGATAATGCGGTTCACTTATAAGAAGAATAACCATTAAGGAGGAGAGCCGACATCTTGGACCCCTGGACTGATCCAGGAGATACAAGAAACCAATGACAAAGCATCGCGAGCTATATAAGTGTGGTTGGATAGTATTATGGAAGGATACATTACTGAATTTGCAGTTTATACCAATAAGGCATACAATGAAGCAGAAATATAGTTCTTGAACAGGACACGAGGTAGGTTCTTGTCGTCTCTGCAATTATCTATTAATATGCTTATCTGTGAGAAGGGTATTCTAAAAATGCACCTCGAGTAGTGGAAATCTGGTGTGCGGAGGCCGTGGACACTGCGACAAAAGGGGGGATGAAAATGGAAAGATAAGGGGTAGATGGTTATGAGTTCTAAGGAATTTGTGAGGGTCGACGAGGAAACAAGTGGTTGTACGAGGGGAGGAGAAAGGTTTCGACAAGAGAAGAGGTAGAGGATAAGAGAAGGTCCTGCTGTGATCAAGATGGAAGACCACAAACAACAACCGCATGGGACGAAGCGACCCTACAGTGACGATGAGGATGACCAAACCCAGGCTATGCCCAGGATAGCAAGAAGCTTGAACTCCAGCAATAACATGTCCACACCTCCATGCAGTACTCCACCAACAGGTAGAAAAGCACATTCTACGTCACCTTGTCTGACGTACCAAAAGCAGTTGAGCAGTAGAACACCGTTTTTAGGAAGAAGGTCCAGAATGGTGGGTGATGAGATGAAGTTACCAATATTTCATGGAATAGGACCGATGATCTAGAGAAGTACTGGTTATTATGTGAAGTAGTTTGGATTTCCAGATAAAGTGTGGAAGATATTAAGAGAACCCAATTGGTGACCATGCTTAGGGGTCATGCATTTGACTGGTACATGAGACTCATGCAGGTTCCTCACGGGAAAGTGGTGAAAACAATGAATGAGATGTAGGAAGAACTATTCGAGGAATTTAAGAAACCTGAATCCGAGGCCCAATATATTACAGAACTCAAGGAAATCAAGCCATTTATGAATGAAACTATTTGGGATTTTGATCAATAGTTTAAGATGTTGATGGATCAGGTTAGCTTCAAAATGAGTGATGTTCATTATAAGGAGTGGTTCATCGCTGCACTGGTTCCGCAAATAAGACAACCATTAATGCAGAAAAAGATCTCAACATAGAATGAGGCTCCGGAGATGGAGATTAAGTTGGAAGCTTCACCTATTGGGAATACTGTAGTTGGAATGAACCCGATTGAGGCGTAGCTATAAAATTTGACACTCTAGATGCAGGATATTAAGAAGGAAAATGAAGAGCATGATGATCTCTGGTGCACGTAGTGTCATACGGATGGACACACCAAGGACACTTGTCCAACTTTCAGAAACTATTTTCTCTCAGGAGTACCAAACCCTTTGAGTTGTGCTAGTGTGCCATGGTGTCGCGTATGTCAGGTATATGGGAATCAAAACAAAAACTATAGCTACATGCAGAAGATGGTTACGAAGGTAGAAAGTTTATATTACTCCTTTTTTCGCTCTATAGGGCACGAGGACAAAGATTGCCGAGCTTACGACCTGCTTCAAGAAAGAACATACAATTCATATTTTTTGAAGGGCTAGGATCCCCATGCAGTCTAGTAGTCACAGTCACAGATGGTACAACTGACAGTACAGTATACACCACCTCCATAAATATAGTTTATTCCTTCGTATTCACAACCACAGTTCACACCGCAACCACAGTTCATAGCACAACCACATTTTGTGTCTCAACCACAGTATAATCAAGTGATGGCTATTCAGAATCAAGCATAGTATGTTTAAGAAGCACACTATGTTCAGCAGCAACCGAATCCCCCACAGCAGCTAGACCAACCGCAATATCAGCAAACCAGAGTTTTTTGAGGAGAATTTCAAGGAGGATTTAGGGGACGAGGAGGAGGCTTCAGACAAGGAGGAGGACGAGGTCGAGAATCCATATAATGTTACACTTGCGAGGTATTTGGTCACTATCAGAGGGAGTGTACCCATGTGTAGTGTACATATTGCATGGAAAGTGAGCATAATGTCAAAAATTTCCCTCAAGTGATTGCGAAGTAGCAGGCCAAAAAAATCCCTCAATTGTAGAACCAGTTCCAAAACCAAAAACAAGCGCAGACCCAACAGTCATTGCAAAATCAGCTTCAGACCCTGCTGCAGAATCAGAATAAGCCAATGAACCTACCACTGATTTAGAATCCACCTCTAAACCAAGCTTAGAACATGAATCAAGGACCCACAGTTGTGAAAATTCAAGCAGAGCCTAGAACCGAGGCTGTCAATGTTGCTGTTGTCACTTGTACAGGTGCAACGACTAGAGAAGATGGACCCCATCAACAAATTAGGTTTGCATGGAAGAAAAAGGAAGCATTTGATATTGTGATGGAGAAGGAGACGTTCTTTTAGGCCAAGCATGTGATCGATAGGAATCCGGGTAATTTTCCTGTTGTTGAAATGCCATTTGCTTTTGATCCTTTTGTAGAGGCAAGACCATCGCGATAGCATGGTACCTTGCAATAGTTCTTTGAAAGCTGTCTATCGCTAGCTAGAGATATCAGGGCTCTTGAAGATATTGAGAAGTTTCTATTCCAATGGAATCAGACACTGAAGGATTTCACAGTAAATTCCCTCTAGAAGAGAAAGACAGGTAAAGAGATGAGAATGAACATCCAGATAGTGGACTATGAAGTCAATTCTTTTATTCTGGATCTAGGGTTGGATGTGAATATTTTTACCAAATAGAATTGGTAGTTGATGGGAAATCCAACTTTGGGGTGGTCCCCTGTGCAACTGGGACTAGCAAATCAAGCCAAGGTTCAACCTATTGGCCGTGTATTGAACCTGGTCGTCGATATCGAAGGATGAAAACATATGCTTATTTCGATGTCATTGAAGTAGTTGATGGTGGAGACTCTTGTCCTATGTTGCTAGGGATTGGATGGGCTAATGATAGAATGGAATTTATCAATTTCAAGAAGCAATTTATGACATTATAAAACCAATATATTAGAGTCATTGCAACCATGGACGCTCAGGAAGGACACCAGTATATTGAACCTATCAAGGATGAGGATGGTATAGGCTGGGATCATGCCTACAATATCTCCAAGGAGTACATCCACCCTACTGTCGATGGCGAACTTGGATGGCATAGTGCTAGCTCTGTGTCCTCTGAGTCTGATGATGTTCTAGAAGATTGGAAAAATTGGCTTCATGAGATGTCCGTTAGAAAGTGTGGATTGATCACGCAATCTCTACGCCATGTTACAACCGATATTGTTGAGCTACAGATCTATGAGGGGCTACCATAGTTATTCGAATTCCTCCAAGAATTTGAAGAGAATTTTTTTGAACTGTAGAGGCTGTTGGAACTGGAGGAAGCGTTGAAGGCTACCCTAGTACGCTGGTGGGAAGCTCACAAACAAACAATCCATGAATGGGCACCATGTCAAGGATTGATGATGGTGTGCTTCAATGATTTAGAGACTTATCCTATTATAAGATATGATGGGAAAACTAACCCCACTGGTAATTTAATGGAATTATAGGATTTATTGGCATCGTGACCCAAGGATGAGTGGTCCCATGCTTTCGTTCATACTTTGGAGGAAATTCCTAGATCTTGGTATCTAGCAGCAGAGCTGTGCAAAACCATAACTACCTGGGAGGAGTTGTCAATTTGCTTTGCACATAATTTTATTTTCAAGGAAACTATCCCTGAGGTCCACAATGCACTTAAACTCATTCGTGAAGTAGTATTGAAGGTTGTGCCAACCACATACCCTGTAGATCCACATGCAAAGTGCCATATGCAATCCCTGATGACATGCTACAATATATTTGGTGAACTTGAAGATGATGATGACATGAGGAATGTCAATATTATGGAATGAGAAGGCAGTCGCAATGTTGCAGTATAGGACATACCAACTAACCCCATGAGTCAGCTGCTAAAGATCTGAAAAGTTAACATTGGGATAGAAGAAAAACCAAAGTTTGCTAATGTTGGGGACTATTGGGATGATAAGACAATGGCATAGATCACAGATCTACTACATGAGTTCTAGTATCTATTTTCGACAAGGTTCTAAAAAATGAAAGGGATATTAGGGGATCTAGGATGAAAATCCCATTGAAACTGGATGTGAAACCTATGTGACAGAGACCATATCGATGAAACCCATGATACAAAGAGCATGTCAAATATGAGCTTGATCGGATGTTAGATGCTCGAATCATTGACCTATTGAAGAGTCAGAATGGATAAGCCCTATGGTGGTTCAAGACAAAAATAATGGAGAAGTTTGCATTTGTGTTGACCTAAGGAACCTGAATGATGCTTGCTTGCATGATCCGTTCCCCACCCCCTTTACAGATGAGGTCCTTGAAGTGGTAGGTGGTCAGGAGATGTACTCTTTCATGGATGGCTTTTAGGGGTATCACCAAATCCGAATCGCGAAGGAATATTGGCATAAGACCATATTCATCACTGAATGGGGTTGTTTTCAATATACTGTCATGCCTTTTGGATTGAAGAATGCACCAGCAATATTTTCTATGGTGGTCGTTGCTGCGTTCAAAGACTTCATTCAGAAGTTCCTGTAGGTATACATGGATGATTAAACAGTTTATGGTTTGTTTAGGCATCACTTATCAAATCTATGATTGATACTGGAAAGGTGTCGATGGCATCATATTGCATTGAATTCAAAGAAGTACATTTTTTGCACACCATTCGGAATACTATTAGGCCACATCATGTGAAAGCAAGGGCTGTTGGTCAACCCTACGAAGATTGCACTTATCTTTAGTCTGCCACCACCTACTAATGTGAATATTCTTAAGGCAACGCTGGGACACATAGGGTACTATCACAGGTTCATCAAAGGATACGCCGTGATTACAGCCCCTATATAGAAGCTACTGAAGAAGGATGTTGCATTTAAGTGGAATCATGAGTGTCAGGGGAATTTTGACACGCTGAAGGAGAAGATGGCATCGATACCTATCCTAGTATTCCCCGATTGGAGAAAGGAGTTCCATGTCCATGTCGACACCTCTTCCATTGCACTAGGGGTAGTACTTGCGCAACTAGGTGAGGGCGACCTGGATCATCCAATCACATTTGCAAGTAGGAAGTTGTATTTTATAGAAAGATATTACACAAACACTGAGAGAGAGGGCTTGACCATGGTTTATGTGCTGCAAAAGTTTATGTATTATCTGTTGGGAGGTCACTTCAAAATTTTCAAATACCATTCTGCTTTGCAATACCTAGTCAAGAAGCCTGTGTTGGGGGGAAGATCTATCAATGGCTGCTACTTTTTTAGGAATTTGACTTTGAGAATATTGTTAAGCTAGGACGGTTGAATGCTGGCCCCGATCATCTATCTCGCATTGAGATAGGAGAAGAAACTACCAATATAGATGATGGATTGCCCAATGTGCAACTATTCCAGGTAGCAATCGTATATGAGCATTATGCTCTAATCATTAAGTTCTTAGAAACTGGAGTTTCTCTAGAGGACTTGTCGACCAATCATAAGAATCAGTTGGCAGTGAAAGCTTTGGATTTCCAACTGATCACGGGGAAATTATACAAACTTGGACCAGAGGAAATCTTGTGATGGTGCATCCTACCACATGAGTAAGGATCTATTCTAGTAGAAGCACATGCATGAATTGTGGGAAGCCACTACAGAAAAAGGGATACTATGCATAAGGTGTTGCGTGATGGGCTATGGTGGCCTACCTTACATAATGATGCAATAGATTATGTACGAAGCTGTGATGTCTGTCAGCGTGTCAACAAACCATCACGGCGGGATGAGATGATGCTTGTGCCATAGGTAAATATACAACCTTTTGATAAATGGTCTATGGAATTTTTGGGTCCAATTAATCCACTAGGAAAGAGGATTGGTGCGCAGTGCATCATTACAGCAACCAATTATCTGACAAGGTGGGAAGAGGCCCTGCCAGTCGTGGATTGCATTGTTGCAACAGTATCCAAGTTCATATTCGAGAATATTGTGACAAGGTTTGGATGTCCTAGGGTATTGATGAGTGACTAGGGAAGTCACTTTATCAATCAGACCATGAAATAACTAACAAAGGAGTTGCAGGTGCAACATCAGAAAATCACACCCTACCACCCACAGGAAAATGGAACTATCGAGGCCTTCAACAAAATATTGGAGACCACGCTTACAAAGGTATGCAATACTAATAGCGATGATTGGGATTTGAAAATTCCAGCGGTACTATGGGAATATCACACCACTTGTAAAAGTTTGATGGGACAAACACTATTCAAATTAGTATATGGGAAAGAGGCAGTCATTCAAATGGAGTAAATTTTTCCTAGTCTGTGGATTGCTACTGTGACATGCATGGATGATGCAGAAGCATTAGAGGAGCACATCACACAGTTGGTCTAGCTAGAAGATGACCTCTTTTTCATAGGCTTCCACCAGCGTGTTGAAAAGGATCAACAAAAGGCATGGCACGATTGCCACATCAAGAATAAGAAGTTTACACAGGGATATTTGGTGCTGTTATACGATAGTAAGTTCATGAAGAATCTAGGTAAGTTACAGATGCACTGGTTAGGTCCATATCTTGTTCATTCAATTACTTCTATGGGTGTAGTTCAATTACAGCAATTAGATGGTGTGGTGCTACCCAAAATTATTAATGGAAGTCACTTGAAGCCCTATAGAACGAGAGCTGCGCAATGCTTGAGACACTATGAAAGAAAAAAAATTGGGTAGATTGCAGTGAGGCAAGCATAGATGGAGAAGTTGTGCAAGGATAGCACTCAGTATTGTTGAGAGGGAGACCATTGATGATAGCCGCAAGACTATGAGGTGGTCAAATCAATAATAAATATAGACATTTAATACAATTATCTGGCGGTGCTTGATGAAGCGATGCACATTTATGACTGATCCAACCGTTAGTAAGATGGGATCGCCAATGGAGTTAGGGTTATTAATGCCATATTTGGTCATGATGGACACAGTAGATTTGGTAATGATGAGTTGGATTGGGTGAGTGATTATAAGAACATGCAGGATGTAGGCTCAAGGTATTGTTCAGTTGAGTTGAGTGAAGTGTTGAGCTTGGTGCAAGAGTAGAATTGAGTGTGATGGGCAAGGAGTGAAATTTTGGTTGCATTGTGAGGATTGCAAAGTGCGGCATGCTGTGCACTCTCGACACAGTTGAGATTTTGAGCGAGTAGGAATCCACCATATAGCCCATGTAGGTTGAAGAGGAAGTCATGATAATTCCAATCAGATCCTAGAGTGAAGCAGAAGGCCCAGAATCCCAGTTCCACACCGCCGCAGAAGAGATACACACGCATGACTGCTAGGGCGCAAGGGGAAGAACCAACATAGACCAGAACATCAATCTTAGGAGCCATTGAGTCTATGAAATATAGGGGCACCTCTGTCAATGATATCCTTAGATATGTTGCTCCAACACGGTCGGGGGCGAAGCCACAGAAGCTCACCAAGAATCAGAGGTATCTGTTGAAGTTGCCATCGGCTACCAGAAGGGATGACTTACCCGATGGAAATCATACCCACCTTGGTCAAGATGAAGTATGAAGACCATGATTTACTGCTACTAAAGGATGTAGCGAAGGAGCCTTACCAGTCGCTATCAATGGTATTTGGCGCACCAATTTAGCGGATTCCTCACCCATGGGCGTAGGGCTTCGACAGGTTTGGGTTGTTGGCACTCATTAACATGCCTCATTTTGGGATATTGAATGAAGCAAATTCCTGTGTCAAAAATATGTTAGCATGCTTTCATGGTGGGACGCTTTGGTTGGACAACCTTATTCTAGTCACAGTGGACCTAATTGCCGACATTACGGGGTTACCAAAGGCCGATGAAGATTAGGTGTAGTATTTCAAAGGGCGAGATAATGACAAAAATATTTCCCAGCAGTTGAAGGAGCGATTTGGATTGTAGTGCGATGGTCAGGAATATCGCATCGACAATATTTCTGAGCGATCAGTGCATATTTGGGAATGCAGTTTGGATAGCAAGATCATCTGGAAGAATCGTCCTATCCAATGCAATTCAGGTGTAGTTGCGTGTGCGCAAAAATGGGTCGAAGGGGTGCAAATGAACTAGTCTTCATTTCTGTTGAACCAGTTGTTAGAAGATGTTGTTATTGCTCAAGTCGAGGAACACAGTTTTCTTACAGTTGATTGTTAATTATCATTTCTTTAGTCGCATGGATGGAGCTAGAGGACTACCAACAAATGTCAGTTGCTGCGGAAAATATCTACAAAGGCGCACGCTATTAGAACTTATGGTGTGTCACAGAACCCAATGGACAACAGGACTATGTGATCCATTTTTGGGTCTATTGCGAGGCGCTATAGGCCATGGCCATCAAGGTTCCCCATTTATCCACTGTTTCTGCATCCCAATATTAGAGGATCATTCGGTTTGCTATCAGTCCGCATTCCATTAAAATCTAGGCATACAGGGATCGCGACAAACAATGGCTACCTATGGCCTACAAAATCATCGATGCCAAATTGGAGGCCGTTGTTCAAGATTGGCCAGCTAACTAGCGCCAACCTGTGAGTGCATAGGAGATCTCTAAAGGGCCACCAGAAGATGCCCCTTATGAGCCAGTCCAACCAGGGAAAGATATCCATGACTCTGATGTAGAGTCATCGACAAACTCCGATCCTCAAGCCCGACGCATGTTGGAGGAGTTACGCACTAAAATACACATGGACTTAGACACTAGTAGCAGCTCCCACTCGGTGATGGAGAACCAACTGCAACGACTTATCAAGGCTGTCATCAATGCAACTAATACTATAGTGCAAGCTATGCGCATATCCATTCAAGAAGGGTTCACCATGGTAAGTGTTAAGCTAGATTTTATTTTTGTTGCTGTTTCAAATACGACACCAAAGAAGGTTGTGATGCAAGATTTCTTGACTATTAGCACCGAGCCGCAGTCCAGGAACGTTCAAGTTGCCCCAACTGAAATCGATGCGGGAAATACAAAAGTGAACTCACTGCTGTAGCTATTGCCGAGGATTGCTGTCAATCTCAATATGTTACCTACCCAAGTCTTAGTGCAGCTGTAGGAGGGTGTTGACTAGGAGTTGGTTGACACACACAAGGATCTTAGTGATGGGTATGTGCAGTCACAAGACATTGCGAAGAAGTTGTAGGAAGAAGTTGAAGGGCTGCGGAAGATCAATGAGTAGCTGGAAAAAGAAAAGGTATAGGATATTTCCACATTGAAGCAAACACAGGAAGAGTTGTAGTGGAAAGACGCCAATGAAATCACTGAGTTAAAGAAGGAGAAATACCGCCTCATTGTCGAGAAAGCATAGCTTTGTGCTAGTTGTGGCGAGGTTGAGCAAGTGGTTGACAAGGCCTATTAACACATCTATGAGAGCATGATAGAACTCACTGTCGTCTCCAAAGCTAAGTGACTTGGGGAGGTGCTTTCCCAGCTCTAGTTAACTAATAATCTGCAAAATTCTTTGGTTTACCCTGACACGTTGTCGAAACAGTTTGTTAAATGGAAGAATACAATTGAGGAGTTCATGTCCTAGTTTGAATCTATGGAGCTGGGTAGAGTTATGGCAAAGTGTCATTCAAGATGACCAACTGGAACAGTTGGCCAAGCAAGCACGTGAAGCCGAAAATCAGTTGACAACGCTAAAGATGTCAATGTGCACAATGCCTCTCATGGTCCAGATTACACGTGCTAAGGAGTTGAAGGACCTGCAGTAGTGAGTTTCCCGAACCCAAGAACATCAGCACAAGTGCAACACCCAGCTTAACGAATTCCAAGACATTGGCAGGCAGTTGGCTATGAAAGCAGTCACTGCACTGCAGGAAGTACAAGAAGGTAGGAATATGGTGGATGGAGAGGGCAAGGAGGAGCACCCACTGAAGCAGGACATATTGAATTGTCGGGACACAGTTGAACATGTTCAGCTCTAGGTTTGAGAGATCTCGTAGTAGTTCGAGGACTTCAAGACCAAGCCGACAGAGTACACCCTGTCGACCTGACATGGCTTGAGGATGAGCCACAAGACTATGTTGGGGGCCTGTTGGCAGGGGTATTGGGTAAGTGAGTTGTGCAACACCACGGAGGCTATGCAAGCTCACAGGCCATCACGAAGGACCACAACAGTGTGATAGGAGAAAGAATAACTGTTTTTGGAATTCTATGTGCAATTTTGTACCGATTGACCACATTTTGTTGATATAGATCACTAGTTTGTTAGAAGTTAGTTAGAAGTGGACCTGGGATGTAAAGGTGCAAGCCTATATATAGAAATAGAGTTTTAATAGTAGATATAACTCAGAGAGAGAATTGTGGAGAAGAACTTGTATTTTGGGTATCTTTTTGCATCTGCGTCTATTGTGAGCGGGTTTTTGGCTTTGTCTGTGTAGATCGGTTTTTAGTCTCCTACTGTGGAGACATATTGCATTTTGTGAACCTATTTTGTAGAAGTAATATGACATGATAGATGTTTTCCTAAAGTGCTTGTCTCTTATTTTCCTATTTTTATGGTCTTCAATGATAATGATGGATGTTTTCTGGATATGTTATTTGAATGATTGTTACTATTGCAATGAATAAAGTAATGAGATCCATTATCTATCTACTGGTTATAAATATATGATGAATGATGATATTTTAATAAAATGATCTTTGGAGTATCTGTTGATTATGAAGTTAAGTTGTTGATGCCATGCCCTCCCTTCTTACTATTGGAAACATGGTTTCGATAGCTCTCCCTTGACATCTCGGGTGAGACTTCATCCTCTCTGTGGGTGTTTCTGGGTGGGTTAAAACCTGTCTGGGACTGTTCTTAGGGAGATCATGCCGGTTGGGCATCGATAGAGTGGGAACCCCTGCCGACGAGGATTTGTTGGTGGGTTGCACCAACATTAGATCTCTTTATTGGAACCTTGAAATATAACAGTCAACATGAGGTGCGTCTCTTTGAACCATCAATGCTAGAGAAGGATTTTATTATTGAAAGGAAGGTTGAAAATAAAAATATGGCAATGAATACTAGAAAGGCCTTCTCCAACACATATAGAGAAAATAATGTTCTTTCTTCTAAGCTACCACAAAGGTTGACACCCCAACAACTAGATGAAATAAGAGAAAAAGGATTATGCTTTAATTGTGACAACAAGTATAGTAAGGTACATAAGTGCAATGGGAAGAAATTATTCTACATATAGTGTGAAGAGGAAGAACCAAAAGAAGAGGAAGCATCTCAAGAAGAGGTGACTTCAGAATAAATAGAAGAGGATACTTCAGAATAAATTGCTCCCACCATATCTTGTCATGCATTGGATGGAATTATCACTCCTCAAAGTCTCAAGATAAAAGGATACACCAAAAAGAAGAAGGTAACAATGTTGATTGATTCTGGTAGTACTCATAATTTAATTCACTGTAAATTAGCCAAAGTTCTTAATTGCTTTGTTTATCTAGCACCAGAATTTCAAGTAATGATTGTATATGGAGGAACTATAAATTTCTCAGGGAAATGACATAATATCAATCTAGCTATGGGGGAATATGTATTGAATAGTCCAATTATTGCTATCCCAATGGGTGGTGTTGATGTTGTCTTGGGTGTCCAATGGTTACAATCATTGGGAACAATGGATTTTAATTTTCAAAAACTTTTCATGAAATTTTCATGGGAAGGTAAAGAATATGAGTTAAATGGTATCACAGGAAAACCAAGCAAGGTGATAAGCTCTAATGGTATGACAAATTTGTTAAAAAATGGAAATAAAGGTATAGATGCACAATTATTCTCATTAGATGTTCAAACCTCAAAAGTCCCTATCTCCCCAAATCTCCAAAGGGTCATTAATAAGCATTCCAAGTTATTTAAAGGTATTCCCAAAGGCCTTCCACCTATTCATGACCTTGATCATGCTATCCACTTAATTTCAGGAAGTGTTCCTCTTGACATTAGACCTTACCGATATCCCTATAGCCAAAAGAGTGAAATGGAGCATATGGTGGATGAAATGTTAGAGGCTGGCATAATTAGGCCTAGCCAAATTTCTTACTCTGTACCAGTGGTAATGGTAAGCAAGCCAGATGGATCATGGTGTATGTGTCTTGATTATAGAGAGATCAACAAGATCACCATTAAAGATAAGTTTCCCGTTCTCATCATTGATGAATTTATAGACGAAATACATGGAGCAGTTGTTTTCACAAAGTTAGATCTTCGTTCTGGGTATCATAAGATTCGAATGAAGGATGAAGACATCCCCAAAACAACATTAAGAACTCATGCATGCCACAATGAATTTTTGGTCATGCCATTTGGTTTAATGAATGCAAGGCTTCCACATTTCAAGGTTTGATGAATTCTATTTTCAAGCCTTTCCTTAGAATATTTGTGTTGGTATTCTTTGATGATATACTAATCTATAGAAAGGCTTGGGAAGAACATGTTCAACATGTTGACAAGATACTACAACTACTAAAGGAGAATGAAATGTATGCAAAACCCTCAAAATATTTCTTTGGGATAAATGAGGTAGAGTATTTGGGTCATATCGTATCTCATGAAAGTGTCAAGGTAGACCCTAGAAAAATTAAATCCATGATGGACTGGCCAATTCCCAAAATGCTAAATAATATTGGAGGATTCTTAGGTCTGACAGGGTACTACTGCAAGTTTGTTTGGAACTATAGAAGAATAAAAAATCCTCTAACATCGTTACTAAATAAAGATGCATTTTCTTGGACTCTAGAGGCAACTCAAGCCTTTCAACAACTCAAAGAGGCCATGTGTAAAGCTCCTGTTTTGGCAACACTAGACTTCACAAAATCCTTTATTGCGGAATGTGTTGCTTCAGGAAATGGAATTGGAGCTGTACTAATGCAAGAAGGACACCCTATTTCCTTCACTAGTCATCCAATCAAGGGAAAGAACTTAAAAAACCCCATTTATGAGAAGGAAATGTTTTCAATACTAAATGCCTTGAAGAAATGGCGACCCTACCTTATAGGGAGACATTTCAAGGTTAAAATAGATCGTGATAGCCTTAGCTACTTCTTGGAACAAAGGCTATCTTCAAAAGAGAAACAAAAATGGGTAACAAAGATGTTGAGATATGACTTTGAAATCATCTAAAAAAAGGGGAAGAAAAATGTTGTCGCAAATGCACTCTCCAAGAAAGATGAGGATGTTGAAGCATTACTCTATGATATTTCGATCATCCAAGCAAATTGGATAGCCAAATAAAATGACGAATGGAAAAATGATGAAAAAAGATGGACATTGATTCAAAAGCCACAACAGGATCCCATTGCCTCTAATACATTTATGTGGAAAGATGGCTTACTATGGTACACGGATCTCTTAAATCTTGGTAATAATTCCTAGCTCAATCAAAAGGTGCTTTCTGAATTCCACTCTTCACCAATAGGAGGGAAATAAGGTTTCTTAAAAACCTACCACAGGGTAAAGAAATATTTTTTTTGGGATGGTCTTAAAATCGACATTCAAAAATTTGTGGCAGAATGTTTGGTTTGCCAACAAAATAAAGTGGAAACAACTAAGACCCCTGGTGTCCTACAACCACTTTCCATTCCAAGACAAAGGTGGATATAGGTCTTGATGGATTTTATCACATGTTTACCAAAGTTTGAAGGAAAGAGTGTCATCATGGTGGTTGTTGATAGAATTACTAAATAGGCACACTTTTTTGCACTATCTCACCCCTTCAAAGTAAGCACGCTCGCCAATTCTTTTATCGAGACAGTACAAAAAATACATGGTACTCCAAATATTATAACAGATATAGTAAACAAATGTTTGGAAGGGTATCTTCAATGTTTTGTAGCTGATAAACAAACATAATGGGTCAAGTGGTTACCATTGGTAGAATGGTGGTATAATAATTCCTTCCATACATCTTCCAAAATGACCCCATTTATGGCACTGTATGGCTACCATCCACCATCCATCACATCTCCATTAAGAGCCTCTAAGGATCAAGCAGTGGAAGACCACATGGAGCATCAGCAAGAAGTTCTTCAACTCTTAAAGGGAAACCTAAATCTGGCACAAAATCGAATGAAACAACAAGCAGATCAACACTGTAGTGAACAGAGATTTAATGTTGGGGATTGGGTGTTTTTAAGACTACAACCATACAAACAAATGTCCCTGAAGAACACCAAGAAGGATAATAAATTATCACCTAAATACTACATTTCCTACAAGGTGTTACAAAATATTGGTAGTATGGCCTACAAATTGTAAATACCTACATCTTCACAAGACCATCCATTTTTCCATGTTTCTTGTTTAAAGAAGGTAATTGGTGACAAGCTACCAGTTCAAACGATGTTACTAGAACTTGAAGAGGAAAGAAAAATCATCTTGGATCTTGAAGAAATTACTGAAATACGAACTAGACAACTTCGAAATCAATCAATTTCAGAGTATCTCATTAAATGGAAGAACTTACCCATAGAATATTCAACATGGGAAGATTAGTCCTTTATACAACAGCATCCAAAACTACTTCAGCATTGAGGACAACACTTTTTGAAGGGGAGGGGCATGTTAAGCCCTTATTGATGACACACTACATCATATAGTGTGGCACATTACCCCCTATATTGTGGGGCATTACATATTAGTTATGTAGGCTTGGGGTCTAATAGCGGGTTTATTAGTTTTTATTGTACACCAGTATCTCCTATATATATAGGAAGGATATATTCTCATTTTAGCATCAGATCATGCTGTATTGTCTTGTACATTGTGTAAGGAGGTTCCTCCTTCGAAGAGGATTGATATTTATCTCTTCTATTCATCTTTTAGGCGTGTATTACTCTCCTATTGTCTATTTCTGTTGTTTTTATGCTATATCTGGGATTTGGTTGCATAACAGTTCTACTACTTGAGGTGCATCTTCAGTATGCTCTTTTCATAGACAAGCATCTTAATTGACAATTGTAGAGACAATAAGAACCTACCTCTGGGTCCGTTGAAAAATTCCCTTTCTACCTTGTTGTAGGATTTGGTGGTGTCGACCGTGAACTCAGTGATATATCCTTCCAAGATACTATCCAACTAGAATTCAACAGCCTGTGATGCCTTGTTATCAGTCTCCAGCAACTCCTGGATTAGTTCAAGGGTCCAGGATGTTGGCTCTCCTCCTTGGAAATTTGTCTTGCGATAGGTGAATCAGGCCAACCACTCATACTTATTGATGGGGAATTCAGAGAAAAAGTACTCATATGGACCATTGTGTATGTAACTTTCCAACCACTTATCTGTTGTCAGTTTAGGGTTTTGATTTTCTACCTCAACAAATTCTCGTAGCTTCTGATCGAACCAATCTTGAATTATTTGTCTTGTTGGATGCCACATATCCTCCTCTTAGTTGCAACAAAGTCCCAACAATAGTACCATTTGTTGGCACAAACCTAGCCAAAAAAACCCAATCGATAGGGTTTCCCACTCTGTCGACACTCAAATCACCACAATCTCCCTGGGCACCTTCCCAGATAGGTATTACCATTCCTGGAAACACCCACGAAGAAGATGAAGTCTCACCCAAGATGTTCAAGGGAGAGCTGTCAGAACCAAGTTTCTGTAGAATAGAAGAGGAATATGGGCATAAAAAATTATTCAGCTTATATAATAGATCTACCTAGTTACTAAATCATCAACAAGGTTAATCATCATTGCTACTAATAGATCACATCATTCATTCATAACTGAAACAGTCATACTATTGCGCAAACAAATTTAGACAGATAACATCATTTAAGAGAAGGAAACATCTCATCATAGATCCATGTCGCACATTAAATTTGCATTCACCATTAGATCGCAGAGCCAGTAAGACAAAAAAATATAATAGAAAAAACAATTTATATCAAATCCCTTCTTATCATATTACTTCTGCACAATGATTCTAAGATTCAAAATAGTTCACAATTTAAGCTCTAGTCTTGATCCTTCCAAATCTCTCCTCTAAATCTCTCCAACACTACTTCTATTTATAGGCTTACACCTTTTCATTCAAGGTCCACTTCTAACTAACTCTTAACCAATTCTTAACTAAATCTACAAAATAATGACCAGTATCTGCAAAATATGGTCCAAAGTACAAAAGTGACATAAAATACATAAAATAGTCTATTTTCCATCTTGCACACCATCTTTCACTTTTGCAGTGTCTTTTGAGCTTGTGTGACACTCATGATGCTGCGAAACTAACTTTTCCCAAAACCCCTGCCAACAGTTCTTTTAGTGATCCTACTAGTGAAAATTGTTTTAATATATAATATAAGCAATTAAGAAAAACTTAAGAGGACATGGATTGAGGAAAAATTGGAAGGTGAGCCTCTACTAGGAGGTAAAATGGATAGACTGGAACTGAATAGATGGGTTTTACATTGTCTCCAGTTAGTGCTACATACCATCTAGATTGTAGACTTTAGTTTGAATCCATGTAATACTCATCTTGATGTGAATTGAACAAGGTAACCTATAGCCATTCATTAGGATTATTTTATCTCCGAGATCCCCTTTGGTGGGAGGATATCCCTAAGTCATATTTTTTCTAACTATGGATTTCTTCACCCTATAGGGGAAATTCCATATGCCCCAATTTTGTAAAATAATGTTATTTTATTTTGATATTATTCCCAAACATTATGTTAAATTTAATGCTAAGTGGAAACTGATGACTCAGCAGAGTCAAGGATTTGGAATGTAATTCCGAATATTTAATTTTTAAATAAATAAAAGTGGAGACAACAACCTGGGAGATCTGTTAAAAAGAGTGTTACTGGTCAAGTGGTGGAAGGAACTAGGTGGAGAGCAAAAAGACAAGTGGCAGCATCCTCAAACACTTCCTATGTTGCAGGTGGAAACTTCCCTAAATTTGGGGTCATGATCCCCCAAGAAAGTGGGATCAGAGTAGGTGGCTCAATTAATGACAACTAACCCAAAAAGACCTAGGAAATCTTATTAAAAATGCCCAATGTAGAGAGCTGAGGCTGCTCATTCCAGGAGAAGAATCATTCAGGTGAATGCACTTCAAGGAATTCATTGGGAAAGGGAAATTTGAAGGAAGGTGTTTGAGGGGTAAATTGCAGGAAGTTGATCTAGTACAGCTGTGCACCTGAAAGAACTTACTACAGTATGTAGAGTTGGTATTGATTCTCAGGACTGGTACTTTGTTGATTGCTCCACCTAGTTCCAGCCAAGCAGACCAGAACAAGCTCGGTGGTCCTGATAAGTCACTGTTTGAGCGCTCTCCAGGAGTTGGTAGGGAGGAACGACCTCCCATTGCTGTTGTCGTACAACTTTAAAAACATGCTCCATTATCTTTTAATTTCTGTATTGTAGTTTATCTCTGTATATGATCAATTATTGAATGATGTTAAGTTATGTTGTGTTGAAATCTTTTAGTTATTCTAAACTGAATCTGTTCTGTGATGAAGATAAATCCTACCTGTGTTTTTCCCCATCTGGAGTAATCCATATCGTAATCTAGCATAGGTAGTTTGTTTAAGTAAATGAAGTATAATAGGAATATGAATGAATCGAATATTTATGTTTTCAGAGTAATGACATGTTATTTCTCAGTAGATAGTTGTTTTCTAGAAAGTTTATTAAATTGTTTTACAGACATTTCATTAGAAATAGACTATGTAAATAGCATGTTAATACATAATATTACTCATATTACTGATTGACATTAGTAGGTAAATTTTATCAATTATTTTCTACATAGTCTTTATTTACATAAACTGTACTTTTACTTGGAATAGAAGAATTAGTCTTATAAATTGGAAGTTAATAGTTTATGTTAAGAATAGATATAAACATAGTACTGATAGATTTTTCCTTTAGTAACAACTAATCTTCCTTTATCTATTTGAACTATAGTTAAATAATATGATAAAGGTTACAGTATTCCTCATTGAGCTTTAAATAGCTAAAGAACAGTAGTAACTTAGGGTTATAAGTTAATACTATAAACTTTTTTTTATACTTTTGTAGAACTATGTAAATATAAAGAATACTGATAAGTATGGAGGTTCTTTTTACTTTGTGTTCTAAGTAATCCACAGTTACAAACTGAATTAAATTAGCACAAATATTACAGACTACTTTCAGTCGTAACCGCAATACAAATAAGAACCAACATAAACTTAATAATGTATGTTATTCTTAAATATTAGTATTATAAATATAAATAATGTTATTGTTATCCTTAAACTGTGACATTTATAGATAACTAATTTATAAAAATAAATTAAGAAAAATTGTATTACAGTAATAAGAAAATTACAAATAATAACATAGGAAACAATATCCTATTTAAGTTAAAGGGAAGTAAACCCTAGCTCATGTTTTGAGCATAAATTAGAAATATTAGAATATAAATTATAAATATTTTAGTACTGTAGTAACCTAGGTTTTACTTAGGCTAATTTATTTTAAAACTATTGACTAAAAATTGTTATGTAACAGAGATAAACCACATTATTGAATAACAGGTGCAATTGCATTTGCAAAAGAAACATAGTCTATTAATAACAACATACATCTAAATGTCGGGGTTCAAACCCTTAAACTAATACATTATTAATACAGACATAATAACCATTTCTCGTATCAATTTTGTAATCATCTAAAATAGTCAATTAATCCACTCTCAGTCCTTTAAGGACATATATACTAAAATAGAGAAACAACATAATTATTAACATATGAGTAAAATAAACCAAACAAGGGTTTTATAGGTCAAACCCTAACCTATGAATTTCATCAAATAATCAAGATTTACATCACGACTGTGAGTACCAGCCTTCAAAGTTTAATATATAAAAACTTGATAAAATACTCAACTGAGTTCAACTTTATTAATTTTCAAAAAGGGTATAAACCCTAAATTATACAGAGTACAGCATAAATGACTAACAACCAAAACAAATTGCAGCAAAGCTACCTTCACAAAATGTACAACCAAAACTGACTGTGAAGCGAAGCTTCGACCAAAAACACTACACTCATAAGTGCATCCAACCTATCAAGGGTTTAATTTTAAAAATGCTTATAAACAACCTGTAAACAGTAAAAGCACAATATAACTTGTGGCAAGACGAGAAAGGGTATTCAAACCCTCGGTGAGTCCAACGACCACCCCAACAACATTTAAGGAGAGAACCCATCTTTTAGACCACGAGGCTTACCTGAGATTGAGCCACGAGCCATGGCGGTTGCAAGGGTTGTTTTCTTATCCCTGTACGAG
Source organism: Pseudotsuga menziesii (assembly GCA_001517045.1). Lineage (NCBI taxonomy): Eukaryota > Viridiplantae > Streptophyta > Pinopsida > Pinales > Pinaceae > Pseudotsuga > Pseudotsuga menziesii. The sequence goes on from LPNX010477535.1 coordinate 362,894, forward strand.
CTGCACTTCAATGAGCACTTGCAGCAAGTGTAAAACCTTGCCAGTAAAACATCTTACGTGCTAAAAGCTTGAAAGTATTCTATATTGAAACTTGCTGTATATGAAAGAAAGGTTTTTATAATATTTACCTGTCACTCGGAGTATGGTGAACCATTTTGCGAGCAATGTCACCTATAAACGGTACAGTGGGGAACCTATCAACTCTTGAAACCCCACATAGTAGCAAGCTACGAAAAGCTGAGAAGGAAAACTAAAGAAATCACCAAACTACACGGACCTTGGGGAGAAGGTTTCATAGGCAGCGAAATGAAGCTAGTAAGAAGAATAACTCCATGATTGGAAGAGAAAGAACCAGTAATCAAAACCATTCATTGAAGAACGGAGGCAGCACAGAGTCAAGGTATAAGGCGATGGCGACGAGGAGAATGATGACTGCCATGGGAGACAAGCCGAAGCAACCCTGGAGCTAGCGTAAATTGCGGGGAAATAATGCTTTAGGTTAGGTTTCTAGTGTATTATATACTTTCGAGATGTGGACAGGAATCAACCACGTCGCCACAAATTTATCCATGCAGCGAGGGTCGTGTCCTATAGTTCCTCCATGAGGATATTTTATCATTTGTTTGTTCATTGCAGCATCGGTTAAAGCTATAAAAACCACCCAATAATTCATAATCAATTCACTAATCAACATCACAGTGTAATACATTAACCTAATCACCAGTTTATTATCATGGAGAGTTTACGTTGACCAAGCATGGTGTCATGTTTAACCATAAACATAAGCCCGACGTGGAATAAGCCAATACCCTTGCTACAACGACATTATATTGTTTTATAATAAACATCGCCATAACGAGTTAAGCGGTGGCATAACCATATTCTAACATTGTTTAATTAAGATAGAAAGCATATGATATATGTTATGTTTTTAGATTAGAACATAGTTAAGTCTTTAGTATAGTTTTACAAGAGTGCATGTTAACTATTACAAGACTGTGGCAACTCTAGTAGCAAAGCATTAAGACCCTTGAGTTGTTCCTTGCAAACTTTGTACACGAGGAAGGTTGGGATTTGAGTGCTTGGTAAGTTAACCATTGATATACCACTCATTTTTATAGATTGGGAATATTAAAACCTTTTGCTTTAGGAATATTATAAGTCTAACATTTATAGATAGTATCTTATAATAAAGCCAAGAAGTGAAGGCTAGAATTGAATACGTGACAATAACAAACTTTTGTAGATTGAATGCTCATCAAACAAGTCCATTATGCATATCTAAGAAATATAAATGAATTGATAACTCACAAAGCTTTGAAACTATGAAGTAGTACAAGCTAAAGATAAGAGTGTTATCACAAAATCCTGTCACATAGTTTATACGACATTACTTTATTAATCCTTGGGAGTATACTCAGCTCAGCTTAATGCTCATGCAAAGTGTCTAGTGGACAGTAAGATAATTACAGGGTTAAACTTGGGAACAAAGTATTGGTAACCTTAAGCTCTTGTAGAAGGTTATTTTGGCCATAGTTTCTACACTCAAAGGTTCTTGTTGTTTATAAGATAATAGGCTATAAGTACCCTATCGAAATAATTGAAGGGACAATAAATATACAGGAAAGACAAGATATTATTGCAAAAATATTGTCAAGAAAACAATGTTTATGATTATTACAAACTACTTAGACTAAAAGAAATACTCATATATGAGATTCTAGTGTTAGAGTCGCAAATATGCTGTATTGTCATTATACTTTTTCCAAGCTTGTTTATTTGAACAACTGATGAAAATAAAATGATTTTACCTTACAGGAGTTGTCTAGTGTTTAGCAGCTTATTGTTCTAAGCTTTTTAATTTGCAAACAAAATACTGCTGACACTAATAGATATTTTAAAAATATATACTCGATCGATCATACCTGTAAAAACCTGGAAGAAACAGTATTCATCTGCATTAGCACGAATGCTAAGTAAGCCTCGGATTTAAAAGTAGATTCTAGCTACTGACATAAAATAGCTAATCAGTAAACTGAAGCAAATAAAACCCAAAAAGATTTTAATCTTTATATGAAAAATAAACTGTTAAGTTATTTTAGAAACCAATTACATAACTGTTTCTTTATGCCAACTGTTAGCTGTTAGTAGAACCGCAGATTATAACATTTATTGTTAACTCGAAAATTTTAAATTTTTGTGAAAATTTGGGGTTATGACAATGTGGTATCAGAGCACAAGGTTCAAACACTAGGCCTTGATGCAGCCCCAATAGCTTTCATAAAACAATAAATTAAATTATTATGCTAACGTATTTTAATTTTAATTTTTTTTTATGTTATTCAACAGAGAATTGTCTTTTTCTGAAGTTTAACAGGTAGGTATGGAAAGGATGGGAAAGTATGCATAGGATGAGTCTCCAGCTATAGAAATAATAAATTTACCCAGAGATCCTATACCAGTGGATGTAACTACAAATTCCTCAGAGCTGTTACAGACTGTAAAATATTTGAAAATTGAAATGGAGTCTGTAAAGAAAGAGAATGAAAGGATTCTGAGGGCTTAAGAAGAGCTGAATCAGATCATAATGGAAAAGTTTCAAACCGAAGGAAGGGGTAGAAGGTCAAAATCTGAAGATGCTAGTCATCCAAGAAAATCTAAAAAGATGAAGCATACAAAAACTGAAAGTAGTTCATCGTCAGAAGTGTTTGGTGAATGACAAATTTACCATACTACTAGTGATAGTAGTGATGATGATCTGTACATCAAGAAGAGGAAATATAAACCTTATGAGGAAATATTAGGGGAATTCAAAAATATAAAACCACCAACATTTAATGGAGAGTCTGAGAAGGGGGAGGAAGCTTGTTGGGCACTGTTTTTGACCCCTTTTTGCCTCTTATATAACCCTCATTTCCTTCATAAAACCTCCATTTTGACTAGAAAGCTTTAAAGTCCATCTATAAACCATGGTTAAAAAGGTATTATGTCATTTGCTTATTAATAAATTGAGTTTTGTAATTTTTTAGGCATTTTAACTAGGATTTTTGCTTAGACTACGGGATGTACTAACTTCCCGCAATTCCTCCAAGGTTGAGTAATTATAGGACAGCTAGGAGGGAAACGAAAGATCAAGAATGGATCCTTAATGTCCACAGATGGACGAACATCTAACAGTCAGATGAAGTAGCCTGTGCAGGTGGCGAGTCAAGCAGAGTCAAATGTGGCCACCCGTTCTGCATTCAACACAAAACAAGGGACAATCCTGATCTTGTGGAACTCCACGATCCTGAAGATGACCACGATTAGCTCTAGCATTTAATTAGATGCAGTTTTATAGCAATTTCAGTTCGATTTAGAATTTGTATAAATCTATTGCAAAGACAATGAAGTGGGGCATCACGATTTTGAAGAGGAACACGTTTGTGAGTCCAGACTGCGTGGTATTTTTGTATAAGAGATTTTCTGGTGAATGAATATCAAATCCTAGTTCTGTAAATCTTTCATTGTGCGTGGAGTAAGGCATTGGAGGGCCCCCATTGTTGAACTCTAGCACATTTACATTGCCGGTGTGGTAATTTGATGAACTGCAGCGATTCCTTTTGGTGCAAGCATTTAAATTAAACCATTGGTATGTGTTCCTGGTAGTTTCTTGTTTATGAATCGCAGCATAGGCTTAGTAATTTCTTCATTGATTATATTTGATGCTCTATTTTTCCATTTATGGTTCAAACTGCAAATTCCATTCTGCTGTATGTCATTAACACTATTGGATAAACGCTGTTCTTCACCGATTAAATGCTGAGGATATCACATAATTAAACCACGACCTCTGTGCATTGTTTAACTGCTGATTTGATAATGAAATGGTAAACCTCTGTGCATTGTTTACTGCTGTTTATTTGAGAATGAAATGGTAAAAGACATTTATGAATTATGAATGTGGTCTTGTAAAAGAAATTGATTGATATTTGTCTTTCAGCGCTGGTAGAAGTTTGCAATTTGACCCAAGGGTTTTATAAACTTGTTGTTTAAATTAATTTTTACCTCAATCTTTTATGTTTTCACAAAACCAACTACTGTATGTTTAAGGAAACAATGAAAGCAGCCTTGTAAGAGGATTTTGTCTCTGTGAGCTACAGTATCTCAGTTTCTGTCAGTAGATTTATTTTCAGTTAGCTAAATTCGAACTGAGTTCAGCTTCTCTGTCCTAAACTTGGATGTGTCTCAAAGTTCACAAACCCGGATTGATTTTAAATTCAAGTTCTGATTAACACTGATAGATCAGAGCCCAACATTTTGGCGCCGTTGCCGGGGAGGCACTGTAGGGGCAGCCTTAGGAACCTTATATTTCTGATAAAAACAAAAACTTTACATAAAAACATAGAGTAGGTTTTACTTTTATGTCAAGACTTAGAGACGAAAAAGGACGATTTCTTAAAAACCCCCCAAAAACAGAACTAACAGGAGCTTCTCTTCCAAAAGGTTTTTCAACAATTGGTAGTTCAAAAATGTCTGAGGAAGAAACGTCAAAAGGCCCAACAGCTGAGCAGAGAAGAGAATATGAGAGGATGCTAGAAATAGAAAACAAACGTAGACAGGATAGGAGAGAAGAAGAGAGGAGACATGAAAGAGAAGAAGAAAGAGGACATGAGAGAAATGAAAAGATAGAAGAGGATCATGAGGCCACCTTCAAATTCCCTATTTTGGACACTAGTATTATCCTAGGAGAAGATGTCAAGATGAAGAACATTCCACCCTTTGTTTTACCAAATTTTTATGGCTTAACCTCTGAAGATCCCGACTCTTTCTTGTTTGAATTTGACATTTTGTGTCGAACTTATGGGTATACTGATGATACCCATAAGCTCCGTCTTTTCCCTGCTACCCTTAAGGCAGCTGCCTTGAAGTGGTTTATGGGCCTAGGAGAACTCTCTATTACTAGTTGGGATGAAATGAGGAAGATTTTTCTCCGGAAATATCAAGCCTATTGCAGATCAAAGGATCTCAAAGATGATATCTTTGGCATGACCCAACAGGAGGATGAGAGTCTAGAGGAATATTTGGAAAGGTTCTCATATAATTTACAAAAATCTAAATACAATTCCTTAACATCAGAGATGATTAGAACAGTATTTTTGAAAGGGATAAGAGAGGAGTATTTAGATATTTTAAATGTTATGGGCAAAGGTGACATTTCTTACCTTCCATTTGACGAAATACAAGATCTATGTCAAAAATATTCAAGAGGAAAAGCTAAGACTGGAAAAAGAGAGATAATTACCAAAGTAAACAAATCTGCAAATAGTGGTATTTCTAGGGCTGAACTTGGAAATTTGCTGGAGGATTTCAA
>LPNX010477535.1:373615-508977 GCA_001517045.1 Pseudotsuga menziesii
ACAAGAAGATCAAAAGACTGAAACTTGAGCTAAAAGAACTTAAACAACAGAATGAGAAATTAAAGGAAACTAATTGGAAGCTAAAGGTTCGGAGGACACATATCACCAAGCAGGCCTATAGATGGTACAAACAGAGGAAAGTTTACAAGGATAAATATGAAAGGTTGAGGATTCTCTACGCATCTCGGGCATCAAGAGATGCCTCCTCACAGACTGAAGACTAAATGCAGGATAATCAGTAGTAAATTTTGGTTTTGAACAGGGTCAAAGTTTTTGGCATGAGGACATGCTGTGGTTTCTTCTTGGGGGAGATGTTGGGCACTGTTTTTGACCCCTTTTTGCCTCTTATATAACCCTCATTTCCTTCATAAAACCTCCATTTTGACTAGAAAGCTTTAAATTCCATCTATAAACCATGGTTAAAAAGGTATTATGTCATTTGCTTATTAATAAATTGAGTTTTGTAATTTTTTAGGCATTTTAACTAGGATTTTTGCTTAGACTATAGGATGTACTAACTTCCCGCAATTCCTCCAAGGTTGAGTAATTACAGGACAGCTAGGAGGGAAACGGAAGATCAAGAATGGATCCTTAATGTCCACAGATGGACGAACATCTAACAGTCAGATGAAGTAGCCTGTGCAGGTGGCGAGTCAAGCAGAGTCAAATGTGGCCACCCGTTCTGCATTCAACACAAAACAAGGGACAATCCTGATCTTGTGGAACTCCACGATCCTGAAGATGACCACGATTAGCTCTAGCATTTAATTAGATGCAGTTTTATAGCAATTTTAGTTCGATTTAGAATTTGTATAAATCTATTGCAAAGACAATGAAGTGGGGCATCACGATTTTGAAGAGGAACACGTTTGTGAGTCCAGACTGCGTGGTATTTTTGTATAAGAGATTTTTTGGTGAATGAATATCAAAACCTAGTTCTGTAAATCTTTCATTGTGCGTGGAGTAAGGCGTTGGAGGGCCCCCATCGTTGAACTCTAGCACATTTACATTGCCGGTGTGGTAATTTGATGAACTGCAGCGATTCCTTTTGGTGCAAGCATTTAAATTAAACCATTGGTATGTGTTCCTGGTAGTTTCTTGTTTATGAATCGCAGCATAGGCTTAGTAATTTCTTCATTGATTATATTTGATGATCTGTTTTTCCATTTATGGTTCAAACTGCAAATTCCATTGTGCTGTATGTCATTAACACTATTGGATAAACGCTGTTCTTCACCGATTAAATGCTGAGGATATCACATAATTAAACCACGAAATCTGTGCATTGTTTAACTGCTGATTTGATAATGAAATGGTAAACCTCTGTGCATTGTTTACTGCTGTTTATTTGAGAATGAAATGGTAAAAGACATTTATGAATTATGAATGTGGTCTTGTAAAAGAAATTGATTGATATTTGTCTTTCAACGCTGGTAGAAGTCTGCAATTTGACCCAAGGGTTTTATAAACTTGTTGTTTAAATTAATTTTTACCTCAATCTTTTATGTTTTCACAAAACCAACTACTGTATGTTTAAGGAAACAATGAAAGCAGCCTTGTAAGAGGATTTTGTCTCTGTGAGCTACAGTATCTCAGTTTCTGTCAGTAGATTTATTTTCAGTTAGCTAAATTCCAACTGAGTTCAGCTTCTCTGTCCTAAACTTGGATGTGTCTCAAAGTTCACAAACCCGGATTGATTTTAAATTCAAGTTCTGATTAACACTGATAGATCAGAGCCCAACAAAGCTGAGTCCTGGTTGTCCGGGATGAAGAAGTACTTCCAAATATATAATTATTCTAACCAGTTAAAGGCTAGGATGGCTATATATAAACTCTCAGGAAAGGTTGATATTTGGTGGCAGGACTTGAAGAGAGTTAAGGGTATAAAAGAGAAGGAAGTTAATTGGAGTACCTTTAAGCGGTATTTTAAAAATAAATTTCTGTCTGAGCAGTATTACGAGGAAAGGGATAAGGAGTTTTATGAACTAAAGTTAGATTCAATGACAATGAAGGATTTGAACATCAAATTCTTAAGTCTACTTAGGTATGTACCCTACCTAGTGGATGAGAAACCAAAAGTACAACAATTCCTTAGCTGTTTACCATATCATATTAAATATAGAATTGAATATGATAACCCAAAGACCCTGGAGGAAGCTATGAGGAAGGATGACTTTTGTTTTGAGCAGAATCAGAAGAAAGAAAGTTTGGCCAACTGGAAGGCTACGAAAAATAATAATCAGTCTGAATTTAAGAAGAAGGATTTTGTGCCTAACAGGAATTTTAAGAGTAATAAGGCCAAAAACTATTCTAACAACAAGAATTTCCAGGGAAATAGGAATAGTACACCCAACAATCAGAACAATTTTAAGGGTAAGAAACTGCAAATAATAATGGAAATTTTACCAAGATTTTTGAGCATAAAGGGCCTGTCAAGTGCTGGGAATGTAATGGATCGCACTATGCTTCAGTATGTCCAAACTGGAAGAAGACTGTTAACAACATTCATACCGTACAGGAGGATATGGATATTGGGGAACTAGCTAGGAGCATGCCCAGAATTAATGCAGCCTTGGAGAACCGACAAGCTGAATATCAGACTTCCATGGTGGAAGTAGAAGGTATGATTAATCAGACCCCTGTGACTATTTTAATTGATCCAGGAGCTAGTCTCAGTTATATTGCACCTCAGATAGTGGAAACATGTAAGTTATCTGTGGATAAGTTTGAGAATTCATGGTTAGTTCAGTTAGCCACTGGGGCTAAAATAAAAGTCACTTGCTTTGTGAAAGAATGTGCTTTACTTATGGATAAACTTGAAACTGTTGTTAAACTTAATGTTTTGCCACTTGGCTCATATGATTTGCTGATTGGTATGGAATGGTTAGAACAACATAGAGTAATTTTAAACCGTTACAATAAAACTTTCACATATGCTTAAACAGTGATGAACAACCAGTAATTGTTAAGGGTATTCCTAGAAAAACTATGGTAAGGTAGATTTCTTCTTTACAACTTAAAAGAGCTGTTAGAAAAGGATGTAAAGCTTACGCTGTAACAATTACCAATGAAGGAAGTAAAATTAAAATAGATAAGCTAAAAATAGAAGATATCCCTGTTTTAAAAGAATATGTTGATATATTCCTAGAAGAAATTTCAGGATTACCTCTTAAAAGGGAATTGGATTTCACCATTGAGCTGGTACTGGGTGCAGTACCCAGCTCAAAGGCCCCTTACCGAATGAACATATTGGAACTTAATGAGTTAAAATCACAATTAAAAGAGTTAATAGATAAAAAATATATTCGGCCAAGTGTGTCTCCCTGGGGGGCACCTGTCATCTTTGTTAAAAAGAAAGACGAAACTATGCGATTATGCATAGACTACCGTTAGCTAAACAAGATGACTATTAAAAATCGATATCTATTGCCCCGCATAGATGATTTATTTGATCAACTACATGGAGCCATGGTGTTTTCGAAGATAGATTTAAGGTCAAGATATCATCAAGTGAGGATTAAAGATGAAGACATCTTCAAGACAGCCTTTAGAACAAGATATAGACACTACGAATTTGTCGTAATGCCATTCGGGCTTACTAACACCCCAGCTGTCTTTATGTGTTTAATGAACAATATAATGCATAAGTATTTAGATAAGTTCGTGGTCGTGTTTATCGATGACATCTTAATCTGTTCAAAAACTGAAGAAGAACATAAAGAACACCTAAAAATTGTTTTGTAAGAGTTGCGAGAACATCAATTCTTCACAAAGTTTAGTAAGTGTGACTTCTTTAAGGATAAGATTCAGTATTTAGGTCACGTAGTGACCAAGGAAGGAATTTTCGTAGATCCTGAAAAGATACGGGCAATCGAGGATTGGCCGGTTCCTAAAGATGTGACGGATGTTAGATCTTTCATGGGCATTATCGGTTACTACTGAAGGTTCATTGAAGGCTTCTCGAGGATAGCCAATCCAATAACTTCCTTATAGAAGAAAGGAAAGAAGTTCGACTGGAACCATAAATGTGAAGAAAGCTTTAAGAAGTTGAAAACTTTATTAACTAGTGCACCTATTTTAAGAATAACAGATCCTAATAAAGAGTTTGTAGTATGCACTGATGCTTGTAATGAAGTCTTAGGTGGTGTTTTGACTTAAGAAGGGCATGTTATTGCCTATGATTCTGGAAAGTTAAAAATTCATGAAAAGAATTATGCAACATATGATTTGGAACTAGCAGCTTTGATACACGCCTTAAAAATGTGGTGACACCACCTAATCGGCAAAAAAATTGTTTTAATGACTGATAATAAAGGACTGAAATATCTTTTAGATCAACCTAATTTAAATGCTAGACAAGCTAGGTGGTTATCTTTCTTAAGCGAGTATGATTTTGAAATCCAGAATATAAAAGGTAAAGAAAATAAAGTCGTTGATGCATTAAGTAGGAACACAAGGCTGAATTTTGCAACAGCAATCAACACTTACATTTCAGACATAGATGAGCAGCTTAAAGAAAGGGTAAAACAAGATGAAATTTATCAGAAATTGCAAGCTAAAGCTAAGGAAAACCCCATAGAAAACTTAATAAAAGGTTACAGTTTAAATGAAAAAGAGTTTTTATTGTTTAAAGATAAATTGTATGTACCTAACATACCTAAAGTTAAGCTGTTAATTCTAGATGAAATCCATAAAACACCATATTCAGGTCATCCAGGTTATCAAAAGACTATAACCATGCTAAGAAAAAGAGTATTTTTGGCCAAATATGAAAACTGAAGTAGCTGAATATATTGCAAGGTGTTTAGAATGTCAACAGGTAAAAACCGAACACCAACACCTAGCTGGTTTGATACAGCCTTTACCTATTCCTAGCTAGAAATGGGAAGTGATTAGTCTAGACTTTATTACTGGACTTCTTGGAAATTAGAATAAGAATGACTCTATTATGGTAGTGGTTGATAAGTTAAGTAAGGAAACTCATTTTATACCTGTTAAAACTACTTACAAAGCTACCAATATAGCTGATATTTTCTAAAGTAGATTTTTTGATTACATGGAGTACCAAAAGTTGTAATCTCAGACAGAGATCCTAAATTCACAGAAAAATTTTGGAAGTCCTTGTTTAATGGATTAAATACAACATTGAGTTTTACTACTTCTTTCCATCCTTAAACAGATGGACAAAATGAAAGGGTAAAGCAGGTACTGGAAGATTTATTGAGAATGTATGTGAAAGATCAGCCAGGTAAGTGGGAAGACTATTTACATCTAGTAGAATTTGCGTATAATAACAATTATCAGGCATCAGCTAGATTCATTCCATTTGAAATTTTGTATGGACGAAAATGTAATACTCCTATCTCTTGGAGTAATCCAGTAGATAGATTGGTATTAGGTCCATAATTGTTGAAATAAATGGAGGAAATTGTGAAACAAGTGCAGGGAAATTTAAAAGTGGCATAGGATTGGCATAAAAGTCAAGTAGACTTGAAAAGAACTCCAAAGGAGTTCTAGGTAGGTGAACATGTGTTCATCAAGGTAAGGCCCAAGAAAAGCTCTCTGAGACTGGGGAGTTGTGCAAAATTCGCACCTTGTTACTGTGGTCCATTTGAAATTTTGTCTAGGATTGGTCAAGTAGCTATCAATTAGCATTACCACCTAACTTAAGAGTACATAATCTTTTTCATATTTCCATTTTAAAGAAATATGTTCATGATGCTACTCATGTGGTTAATTGGAATGTTGTACAGGTGGAACCAGAAAGAGAATTCCTAGTGGAACCAGACTGTATCCTTAAGAAGAGAGAAATTACACTTCGGAACTGCACCATTGGATAGGTGAAGGTGCAATGGAAGCACCTTAATTCTGAAGAAGCCACCTGGGAATTGGAAAGCAAGATGTGAGATGCATATCCAATTCTGTTCCAGGGGACTTCAGAGGATGAGGAATAAATAAAATCAAGGACGATGTTATATTTTAAAGGGGTGTGTATGTCACATGCCCCAATTTTGTAAAATAATGTTATTTTATTTTGATATTATTCCCAAACATTATGTTAAATTTAATGCTAAGTGGAAACTGATGACTCAGCAGAGTCAAGGATGTGGAATGTAATTCCGAATATTTAATTTTTAAATAAATAAAAGTGGAGACAACAGCCTAGGAGAGCCGTTAAAAAGAGTGTTACTGGCCAAGTGGTGGAAGGAACTAGGTGGAGAGCAAAAAGACAAGTGGCAGAATCCTCAAACACTTCCTATGTTGTAGGTGGCAACTTCCCTACATTTGGGGTCATGATCCCCCAAGAAAGTGGGATCAGAGCAGGTGGCTCAATTAATGACAACTAACCCAAAAAGACCTAGGCAATCTTATTAAAAATGCCCAATGTAGAGAGCTGAGGCTGCTCATTCCAGGAGAAGAATCATTCAGGTGAATGCACTTCAAGGAATTCATTGGGAAAGCAAAATTTGAAGGAAGGTGTTTGAGGGGTAAACTGCAGGAAGTTGATCTAGTACAGCTGTGCAGCTGAAAGATCTTACTGTAGTATGCATAGTTGGTATTGAGTCTCAATACTGGTACTTTGTTGATTGCTCCACCTAGTTCCAGCCAAGCAGACCAGAATAGGCTCGGGGGTCCTGAGAAGTCATTGTTTGAGCATTCTCCAGGAGTTCATAGGGAGGAACATCCTCCCATTGCTATTGTCGTCCAGCTTTAAAAACATGTTCCATTATCTTTTAATATCTGTATTATAGTATTTCTCTGTGTATGATCAATTATTGAATGATGTTAAGTTATGTTGTTTTGAAATCTTTTAGTTATTCTAAACTGAATCTGATCTGTGATGAAGATAAATCCTACCTGTGATTTTCCCCATCTGGAGTAATCCAGATCGTACTCTAGCACATGTAGTTTGTTTAAGTAAATGAAGTATAATAGGAATATGAATGAATTGAATATTTATGTTTTCAGAGTAATGAAATGTTATTTCTCAGTAGATAGTTGTTTTCTAGAAAGTTTATTAAATTGTTTTGCAGACATGTCATTAGAAATAGACTATCTAAATAGCATGTTAATACAGAATATTACTCATATTACTGATTGACATTAGTAGGTAAATTTTATCAATTATTTTCTACACAGTCTTTATTTACACAAACTATACTTTTACTTGGAATAGAGGAATTGGTCTTATCAATTGGAAGTTAATAGTTTATGTTAAGAATAGATATAAACATAGTACTGATAGCTTTTTCCTTTAGTAACAACTAATCTTCCTGTATCTATTTGAACTATAGTTAAATAATATGATAAAGGTTACAGTAGTCCTCACTGAGCTTTAAATAGCTAAAGGACAGTAGTAACTTAGGGTTTTAAGTTAATACTATAAACTATTTTTTATACTTTTGTAGAACTGTGTAAATATATAGAATACTGATAAGTATGGAGGTTCTTTTAACTTTGTGTTCTAAGTAATCCACAGTTACAAACTGAATTAAATTAGCACAAATATTACAGACTGCTTTCAGTCGTAACCGCAATACAAATAAGAGCCAACATAAACTTAATAATGTATGTTATTCTTAAATATTAGTATTATAAATATAAATAATGTTATTATTATCCTTAAGCTATGACATTTATAGATAACTAATTTATAAAAGTAAATTAAGAAAAAATGTATTAAAGTAATAAGAAAATTACAAATAATAACATAGGAAACAATATCCTATTTAAGTTAAAGGGAAGTAAACCCTAGCTCATGTTTTGAGCATAAATTATAAATTATAGAATATAAATTATAAATATTTTAGTACTGTAGTAACCTAGGTTTTACTTAGGTTAATTTCTTTTAAAACTATTGACTAAAAATTGTTATGTAACAAAGATAAACCACATTATTGACTAACAGGTGCAATTGCATTTACAAAAGAAACAGAGTCTATTAATAACAGCATACATCTAAATGTCGGGGTTCAAACCCTTAAACTAATACATTATTAATATAGACATAATAACCATTTCTCGTATCAATTTTGTAATCATCTAAAATAGTCAATTAATCCACTCTCAATCCTTTAAGGACAGATATACTAAAATAGAGAAACAACATAATTATTAACATAAGAGTAAAATAAACCAAACAAGGGTTTTACAGGTCAAACCCTAACCTGTGAATTTCATCAAATAATCAATATTTACATCACTGCTATGAGTACCAGCCTTCAAAATTTAATATATAAAAACCTGATAAAATACTCAACTAAGTTTAACTTTATTAATATTCGAAAAGGGTATAAACCCTAAATTATACAGAGTACAAAATACACGACTAACAACCAAAACAAGTTGCAGTGAAGCTACGTTCGCAGAATGTACAACCAAAACTGACTGTGAAGCCAAGATTCAACCAAAAACACTACACTCATAAGTGCATCCATCCTATCAAGGGTTTAATTTTAAACATGCTTATAAACAACCTGTAAATAGTAAAATCACAATATAACTCGTGGCAAGTCGAGAAAGGGTATTGAAACCCTGGGTAAGTCCAATGACCACCCCAACAGCATTTAAGGAGAGAACCCATCTTTCAAACCATGGGGCTTACTCGAGATTGAGCCACGAGCCATGGTGGTTGCAAGGGTTGTCTTCTTATCCTTCTAGGAGCTGCACTTCAATGAGCACCTGCAGCAAGTGTAAACCCTTGTTAGTAAAACATCTTACGTGCTAAAAGCTTGAAAGTATTCTATATTGAAACTTGTCGTATATGAAAGAAAGGTTTTTATAATCTTTACCTGTCACTAGGAGTATGACGAACCATTTTGCGAGCACTATCACCTATAAAAAGTATAGTGGGGAACCTATCAACTCTCAAAACCTCACACAGTAGCAAGATACGAAGAGCCAAGAAGGAAAATTGAAGAAATCACCAAAATACATGGACCTTGGGGAGAAGGTTTCACAGGAAGCGAAACAAAGCTAGCAAGAAGAATAACTCCATGATTGGTAGAGAAAGAACCAGCAATCAAAACCATTCACTGAAGAATGGAGGCAACGCAGAGTCAAGGTATAAGGCGATGGTGACCAGGAGAACGACGACCGCCATGGGAGACAAGCCGAAGCAACCCTGGAGCTAGCATAAACTACGGGACAATAATGCTTTAGGTTAGGTTTCCAGTGTATTATATACTTTCGAGATGTGGACAGGAATCAACCATGTCACCACAAATTTATCCATGTAGCAAGGGTCGTGTCGTATAGTTCCTGCATGGAGATATTTTATCATTTGTTTGTTCATTGTAGCATGGGTTAAAACTATAATAACCACCCAATAATTCATAATCAATTCACTAATCAATAGCACCATGTAATATGTTAACCTAATCACCAGTTTATTATCGTGGAGATTTTACGTTGACCAAGCATGGTGTCACGTTTAACCATAAACATAAGCCCGACATGGAATAAGCCAAGACCCTTGCTACAACGACATTATATTGTTTTATAATAAACATCACCATAACGAGTTAAGCGGTGGCATAACCATATTCTAACATTGTTTAATTAAGATAGAAAGCATATGATATATGTTATGTTTTTAGATTAGAACATATTTAAGTCTTTAGTATAGTTTTACAAGAGTGCATGTTAACTATTACAAGACTGTGGCAACTCTAGTAGCAAAGCATTAAGACCCTTGAATTGTTCCTTGCAAACTTTGTACATGAGGAAGGTTGGGATTTGAGTGCTTGGTAAGTTAACCATTGATATACCACTCATTTTTATAGCATGGGCATAGTAAATCCTTTTGCTTTAGGAATATTATAAGTCTAACATTTATAGATAGTATCTTATAATAAAGCCAAGAAGTGAAGGCTAGAATTGAATACGTGACAATAACAAACTTTTGTAGATTGAATGCTCATCAAACAAGTCAATTATGCATATCTAAGAAATATACATGAATTGATAACTCACACAGCTTCGAAACTGTGAAGTAGTACAAGCTAAAGATAAGAGTGTTATCACAAAATCTTATCACATAGTTTATACGACATTACATTATTAATCCTTGGGAGTATACTCAGCTCAGCTTAATGCTCATGCAAAGTGTCTAGTGGACAGTAAGATAATTGCAGGGTTAAACTTGGGAACAAAGTTTTGGTAACCTTAAGCTCTTGTAGAAGGGTATTTTGGCCATAGTTTCTACACTCAAAGGTTCTTGCTGTTTATAAGATAATAGGCTATAAGTACCCTATCGAAATAATTTAAGGGACAATAAATATACAGGAAAGACAAGATATTATTGCAAAAAATATTGTCAAGAAAACAATGTTTATGAGTATTACAAACTAATTAGACTAAAAGAAATACTCATATATGAGATTCTAGTGTTAGAGTCGCAAATATGCTGTACTGTCATTATACTTTTTCCAAGCTTGTTTATTTGAACAACTGATGAAAATAAAATGATTTTACCTTATAGGAGCTGTCTAGTGTTTAGCAGCTTATTGTTCTAATCTTTTTAATTTGCAAACAAAATACTGCTGAAACTAATAGATCTTTTAAAAATATATACTTGATCGATCATACCTGTAAAAACCTGTAAGAAATAGTATTCATCTGCGTTAGCACGAATGCTAAGTAAGCCCCGGATTTAAAAGTAGATTCCACCTACTGACATAAAAGAGCTAATCAGTAAACTGAAGCAAATAACACCCAAAAAGATTTTAATGTTGCTACGAAAATTAAACTGTTAAGTTATTTTAGAAACCAGTTACTTAACTATTTCTTTATGCCAACTGTTAGCTGTTAGTAGAACCGTAGGTTATAACATTTATTGTTAACTCGAAAATTTTAAATTTTTGTGAAAATTTGGGGTTATGACAGGAAGTTAATTGTGATGGCTTCCATCCTTTTAGTTAGGTGAATGCATGATCCTTTATATGATAGGTTAACAAGTCCTTTTTCTTTTTATGGGAGTGTTTCTTGTTGGATTTGTGGACACTTTGTTCTTACTCACTTGCCATCACTCATGATTACAGTAGGTTTTTTTAGCATGTTGTTGGCCTAGGTCACCCTATTTGTCATGAAATATCCTCTTTCCCACTCGGTTTCATCATAACATTTGATTCTGTTGGCATAAGTTCCTCTTTCGTTAGAGCTCTCCTCTTGCACAATCGGCTGCATTAGCATTTTTGGGCCTATTTTCGAGATACATGCTAGACATATTTATCATTCACACTCCTATAACTATTTCTCCTTTGAGTTATTATCGAAGAATTCAGGGGAAATTGCCTCAGTATGGTTTCTTAGAACACATTCATCGGACCCCAATTCGACATGATTCACCATACTCAATACCATTTCCTTAGACACTTGAGTTCGATTTTGACCCCTGTCAATAAGATTCACCCACACACTCACTCATGCACAACCCGATGGCTGGAAATATCCCATATGCTATCGTTGGTGATAGAAGTGGTGCAAACCTAGTAGTTGATTCCATGACCAAAATAGTTATTGGTTCCATAGGACCCACCATTCCTAGTGTGAGAATGAGTTAGAGTTTGGGTGGAAGAATACCCAATATCCCAGTCTTGACACCCCTATTTTTTGGGCCCATAGTGAATCCTACCTTCTGTGGAGGAGGCCTCATGGTCGCATCCACATCCAACATAGTTGTTGGTTCCACCATGTCTTACCCAAGTTCCATTTTTCCATTTATGGGAAGTATCAACCTTCCATATTTAGATATATTGACAAATGACATGATCCACCATGATCCAAGATGGCACCCTATGCCTACCAAAATCCCATTAGACATCCTAAATTTTGAATGGAATGTTGGGGAAAACCTGATACCCACTTCATGTCCTTCTACTTATGGTGTTCCTTGAACTCCATAGTTAATGATTCCATTAGACTACGCTTGTTACAGAGAACCTTTCTTGGTGCTGCATTAAAGTGGTACATCAACCAACCCTATGGGGTGCCTCCCACTTTTTTTTCGTTAGCCTCCATGTTCCTGCAATTCTTCCAGTTTCCCATCTTCTATGATGCTGTAGTATAAATCGTTCTCTCTTGTGTATAATCTACCACTACCCACATATCATGCCACATTCATGAGTGGCATAGGAAACAAAGTTTGTGCAAGATAAAACTTGATGAGCAAATATTTTTGGATCATTTCCTGAAGTCCCTAATCCTATTCATTTCCAGGGACATGGCTTCTAAACACCCTCAAAGTGAAGAAGATTCTATCCTCAAAGATAAACAGTTCGAACTCATATACACATAGTCCGTTGTACACCATTTTATTTGATTCCTCTCATGGAGACACCTCTTGGAAGGATCCACTAGGGGCGTCCCATAGTGCAGACAGTGTCATTGGCATTGTCACATCCTCCATTAGACCTTGTTGAACATGCAAGTTAAACATATCATTCAAGTAGAAATGTAAATACGCACAACAACTATCAAGAGAACACTATTGGACAAAACACTTAGTCTCTTGTTTATTCATATTGAATGGTGTTTTATACATAGTGGTTATGGTTGGAGTGGTTTCACCTGCTCCATATGCTTCATTAATTATCAACTCTAATACATTAGTTCGTTAATGACATAAGAAGGCTCATATCCCATTCCAACATATCCCCCAATTTTTTTTTTGCTTTGTCCTCGAAGATAATAAGTAAGAAGTAAACAACTAGGATATCCTTCTTCAGTATTTTCCTTCAATCAGGTAATAAGTATCACCATTTTAATAATCTTTCCTATGCCGATATTCACCTCCATTGGCTCATAACCATGGTCTTTTGGATCTCTTTATGCACCATGTCTTTGCTTTCAACTTTGGCATCCATCATCGAGGAAGTTATTTTTCATTTCTTTATGTCATCATCTGATGTTAGGCTCAAGCTGTGTGGTGTAATATATCTTCTTCTTAAATGTCTTATTTTTCATTTGCTTATGTCGTAAGGATGCTTGCAAGTGTAAATGGTATGATCGAAACATGTGTCATGGACCGACAGACTCAACTTTACATCACTTAAAATAGTTGGAAATAGAATGAATGGATTGCATAATTAAAGGGGATTGACCGCCTCGTAGGAGACTCACGTTTCACTCCCTCTTCACTTCAAAAATTTAAAGTAAAGTCACTAGTCGAATTGTGACTCAATCTACTTAACCACTTGACATGGATTTACTTAGATATTCATACCATAATTCATATTTACATATATCACTAACTTACAGATTAAATATGACCACCCCACCAAGATTAAGGATCCAACCACATCAAACAAAGAGTATATATGATCGACTAGGTTTTCTCAATACGAACGACTAAATGGATGAATTAAACACAGATGATTCTTCTTGGACAAATAGCCACTAAGCTAACCAAAAGATTCAAATTTACCCAAATGCATACAACAAGTTGACTATAAAATAAAATAACTACCAACTGGATTAATATTAATGTTAGGGTTAACCTTGACTAGGGAATGATTCAAAGGTTATTGATGTATAACACATGGTTTATTATATCCCATGGTATTTTTCCATGGTATTTGTGGCCAATGGTATTTGGTGTCCCATAGTATTGTCCCATGGTATTTCATATAAAGAATCCTTTATAATGCTTGTGGAGGCTCCATTGTAAAGTGTCTTGGGGGTGAGTGGTGGCTATCTCACTTGGCTTGGCTTGGCCAGTTTAGGTCGAGGGAGATAATATATCTATTATGGTGTTTTTTCCCGGTTTTGGGTTTTCCACATAAATTTAACTTTAATGGTTTCTTATGCTTATGATTTTCTTGCATAATTTTATATTTTATTGCTTGTAATTCCTAAGAACTGGTATCGGAGCCATGGTTTGGCATATAATTGTGCTAGTTTTGTTTTAGTTGGTTTTTTGAATTAATTGTGGGGTGCATGTTCAATGGTACTATTTTACAGAAGTTATTCAATCTATATGGGCACAGACTATTTCCATAGTCTAAGTGATATAGATCTAGAACAAGCAAGAACAACTATGTAATCTTCCCATAGTATATAAAATTACTTGGATTTTGAGATTTCATACATTATATTGGAGGTTGGATTTGTTGTTTGGATGATTATTTTGATCTAACTTGTGTATAAGAGGACACATGCAACTGAAACATAAGAATAAGCAAATGAAGTGAAACAACAAGATCATTTGATAAACACATGTTAATGATCAAGGAGAAAAACAATAGAAAACATATCATGATATATACATTATCTATGGGAAAGAGAGAACATATTTGTATTAAATTAGATAAGAAAGAATTACAAACAAGCCTTGATGTTGAGAAGACCTTCCAATGGACACTTTTTCCTCTAAGCATCACCTAGATTCAATGCATCAAAGCGTTAGACACTATTTGGATCATCCCAAAGATGGAGAGACTCAAGTTCCACCTATGTAAGTCAGTTGGGATTAGGATCTCAATGGTTTCTTCTAGAAACTTCTCAATATCTTATCTTTTTTTCATTTTATGAAGAGCATTGCACTTTGTAAGAGGGAAAGGAGCATTGGTCAATGGGAAATTCTTGCTGCATCAAGTGAAACAATGGACGCACCACACCTTGCTAGTGTGCAAGGTGCTTTGGGGGGTTGGTAAGACTTATTGTCAATGAGCAAGGTGTGGTGGTGGCTCAATATATGAAAAAATACACAGGGAAATCCTCTTTCATTCATTCTTAAAACTTCAGGATATGATAGATTGTGGCAAACATTGAGCACTAATCTCATGAACATGATGGTGACTAGATTTAGGTGTAATAGAATGCCCCCCAAAGTATGAGGCTAGAGGGAAATGATAGGAAAAATACTTTGACAGAAGAGGTTATGAATTCAAGGCAAAGGTTCAATGGATAGAACTCATCAATAATAAATATCATTCTACAGTACTTTATACTTTGATACATGTCCTAAATGAATCACAACATGGATTCCAATCAATACAATGCTGATCCATGTGATATAAAAAAGTTCATGTTTATCAAAATGCAATGTAAATCCATACAAAAAGACTCAAACTTGGACATAGATACTAGACATACAGTGTAGATGTATGTCATACTGATGCAAATATGAGCACAACCACTAACATATAGTGTGGATCCATGCAATAAATCATAGAAAATACTCCATCGCAACTTGGGGGAAGGAAAAGAAAACAAACCAATTCCCAATGAAAACCCAGGGTCTTCATTTTGTTCCCAATAAAGTACGATTCTATACATGCGAATAGATATATTGAAGTCAAACATGGTAGAAACTACTTGATTACTAGTCAATGCCATGAACCATTAACAAGCACGATGGAAAGTACCATTAATTTCAATGATTCCCAAGGTACCTGTTGGCCTGATTTTCTGACCTAGGCCAACAAGGAGATTAAGCCCACACAAGTAGCTTAAAGCAGCTCCCGGTGTGTTTGAGATAGCAAAATCTTGCAGGTTATGGTCCTGCTACCAACTAAATTTTTCTCTCAAGGAGAAACTAAAATTCAGTAAAAATGTATCCTAATGTTATTTCTATCTAAATAAACCCTAAAATTAGTTTTCTATTACCTAAGTTGTCCTACAATTTCTTTCTTAAGGAAAGTCTTCAATTTTTATAGGATTTTGTATTTAATATTCTAAATTTTAAAAAGACTATTATAATTATTCTAAAATTACCCAAATTCTTTTTAACAACTGTTAAATATAAACTATACTACAATAACACTAACTAAACTATCCTATCTCAGCTAAGAGCAATTTGGATATTATATTAATTATCAATTAATATAATGATGAACAAAAAGATAAATGAGTAAGATCTAAATGAAAATATTTAAACCATCCACACTAAATCATTCTGCTATAAGTTACCTTGACAGAGAAATTGAAATAAGCAATTACTTCAGATTTTTCTGAAATGTTTAATTAATTAACAACTAATAAACAACATTAAATATTTGAATAAAAGAGAATGTTCATAATGAAAACATTGCAAAAATACGAATGAGATCAAAACAAACATGAATATGTATATCATTATATCTCGAATTTTCAATAGAAACACTGATTAATTAAATTATAATAACATACTAATTCAAATACAATATTGTGTTGACAAAGTGTAATATTAATTAATGAATACAAGCATAACCAAGAATATTGCATAAAAAGTATAAGAAGAAGGTTATATATTGAAATATATTATAAAAGCATCCAAAATAATACCGATCAATGATACTAGTCTAAGAATTTCCAGTCACATTCCACCTCCGAAGATAAAACCTCAGTAAGGAACAACAATAGTACTGAAATAATATTTCAATGATGTTTTCTTCAGTCACTCCATCTCCTTTACATAAAAATTATAGTTTATATATAACCTCACGAGTCTTTGAATTCAGTTTTTCATAAATGCTATATTCAATACCATAAGAGGTCTATTCCTATGAAAGTGCATCAAATATCTTCAAAAGAAACCTGTCACAAATATTACTATAGGATAAAAATAGTCAATAAAACAACTAGCCTGTATCATCTCCTGATTTAAGGGAACTGACATATTCGTGGCTATTTTGAAATTCCAGTATTCAAGAAGCATCAACATTTTCCAACTGTGATCCGAAACATCCCATATCTGCAGAGGATAGTGATACCATATACACCTGTTCAACAAATATAAGAATCTTATTAAAACCTAGTTTCAACAGAAATACCAATAAAACCAATAAATTATATGCATGCCTGCAAAATCTACGATTTTGAAGGTATGCTCTTAAAAATATTTTATTACCTGTCGACAGAGAGATAAATCATATAACTGAAAATAGAAACAACATTAGGTTCTAATTTGTAAATTGATCACTCTTCTGGCCTCAGAAAGTTTGGCTTTGAGCCTGATGATTACTAGCTTCTGTCGATCTACTTGCTCAAGCAAGTGCTGGTTTGTGTTTATCATTTATTTTTTTGCTTTCTTGTATTGATTCTTTTTGATGTTCATGTCTTTCCATCTATTAATCCAGTTTAGTAACTCTACACTGAATGTCTTATTTTCCACCTCTTTCAAGGTTGCGTTTGCTTGACATTTTTTTAGTTCATTTTTCAATTCTGTGATTTTAGTCTCATATACCCTGTTAAGGACCTGTTGGAGAGTTTCTTCCTCCTTATCATGACACAAATCATCTACTTGAGAAGAATCAAGATCATCTATATCTTGATCAGGTGATGGAAAGCTCATAAAAGATGGCTCGGGGCCCGAACCACAAGCATCCATACATGATGGGGCAGTTTCGAACTTACCTGACTCCGTAATGTCATTAGCCAACAATTTTTCATGATTATTCTCTATGAGAATAGGTTCATCCGTATGCATGGTTTCAAGAACCAATAATGGAACATCATCCTCAAGATGGACAATCACTGGCTGAGTACTCTGTTGAGTGGCTAGAGGAATAGAGGCTGTAGATGTAGTCTTCATACTTCTAGTGATTCTTCTTGTACGAACAAACACAAGACCTTTTGGTTCAAATCCCCCTTTGTCACAACACACCTGCACTAATTGTTCAATTTTTCTCATGGACTCATCACCATGTTTTCGAGGAGTACATAACTCAGAGGGGTTTTCATAATTAACACCATCAACATCTTCATTTTTGGTCAATATGCCCTTCACCTTTGTAGGTGTTCTAAAGCATTTGTCAGATAGGGATTGGGCCATGGTTGTCTCAGTGTAACAGGGAGCTACATTCACAATTCCATCATTACTAATACAAGTACCTATAGGTGGATTTTCTTCTTGAAGCTCTTTTTCCCTTGTCTCAGCCTTATGAACATTATCAAATTCATATTTTAACGGAGCCTTACGCTTCCTACAAGTTTTAGGGGGAGGGTTTGTCCAATACTATCTTGTCCCTAATTTACATCCAACCAAAAACTAATCCCAAGATTTACAGCTAAGAGACAACTGATGTTGGATTAAAATTTTAATTAGACATTGATGGAACAAACTCCTATCAGGATTAACTATGGTAGTTTGTACCGAATGTGTCATTTTCTTCAGACTTTGCAATAGGTAAAATGGAAGATTAAGTTTAAATCCTTTTAATGCTAACAGTAGTCGCAGATGATAATAATGAAAATGAGAGAATCAGCCATCACACGATACATACCTGACTAGGATTTCATAAAATGCTCGCCATTCTGGCTTTAAATATTTAACTGAAACCCCAATATTCAACTTTTCATTGGCTGGTAAGGGCAACAGTAAGGAATGACATTTCTTCTTATCCACTTTCCCTCCTTTAAACCATCGCTCTCCAGTTTGAGGAAGCTTCTTAGCTTCTGCAATCTTGTTTACATCAATGATAAACTTGAAATCCCTAATCTACGCTATATTTTCTTTAAAACTCATAGCAAATTGTTTAGTAACATCCATGTTATGGCCACCAAAACATCTGAAAAACTGACCCCATCCAATCTTTTCGACTAACATAGCAACTTTCTCATCGGCTTCAACTAGCTCAGGTCCTGAAATTTCAAATTGGCTGAGAGGAGCCATTATTTCCTCACAACAACTCTGGTTATGGATTGAAATGAATGAAGTCATCCAAATGGAAGGAATAGGAACCCAAGTATAAGACATTACGTGAAATGTCAAATCCTCATTTGATTCATACGTGACAGAGATGAGAACCGCAATTTTATCCATTTTAACCAAATTTGGAGATGATGAGCACAACAGCTAGCGTTTTCGCTATGATAAATGAATAGAATATCCACGACTAACTGAAATTCTTCAGAAAGCAGTATGTCACAGGAAATTTCAAACTCTAACTAATCCTTCATATCATAAATCATTCAATTCATGGATTATAAATCAAGACATTAATGACACTCAGTCTAGAATGATGAGCTCGTACATCATCATCAATGGGAATGGTTATCAGTCACATATGAAATCAAACTCTACTGATGTGAGTTCATTATTACACCCACAATTGTCAATTAAATTGATAGGTGTTAACTAAATACCAATATGAATTCAATCTTCATGCAGCGATCCTTCTAACAGATGTTTTTCTATTAGCCATATGAATCACAAATGTTTATTAAAACTGTCAATTGATAATCACCCTAGATTACACATGGAAGATAGTCATATTTATTAACACAATGATATAGAGTTATAATAATAATCCTTAATGTTCTTGAAATGCAACTAACTAATGATCCCTATTCACACTCAAACCGTATAGACATGTAGTTTTATTTTGAAATATAGTTTTAAATACTTTATAAAACCACTTATGTCCCAAAACCAGATTCGATAGGATATAAAACTTATAAAACCATTATGGTTATATTTATATGACACATAAAAATTTCAAAATAATATACATTTATTTACATTCTCACTAGTTATATATATATACAATTTCTACAAAGCAATGATATGATATTAACGATTAAGTTATATGTGAAATCTGAACCTTGTGTTTAATGAAAATATTTTTAATTAATAAATAACCTTTAGTTCTACAGATTTCAAGAACTTATAATATCTTATCAATACCCAAGCTCCAAACAAATTCAAAATGTGTCTTCTTTAAAAACCAATTAGCATACTATACTTTTAAATCTCTTAAACCAACATATATAATTAGATGAATTAATTAATGATAAAATTGATCATATATAAAATTTATGAGATTGATAGCTGCTAATTTATCAAATTTATGAAAGTGTTTTCATAAATTTCTAATATGACTCTTAACTCTTCTATAATTGAGAGTACCTTCAGAATCAAAGATTCTGAAGGCACTCTTTTGTAATCTTAAAAAGGTAAATCACAAAAGAGAGTTGATCATTTTCATCTCAATGAAGAAAGAAGGGGTTGTTGCGTACTGCCAACAAATTGCGACGACCTGGGTGAACCAGTTATCTCTGCTCATACAACTTATAAATGATATAAAAAAAATCTTAAAATTTATTAAAAACAATTAAAAATTCTCTATCTGAATAAAAACCATTATTCTTAATCATATTCATAAGTACAATTCATAGATATTCCATCTTTTAAAATAGGGATCTTGTTAGAGATAAAATTAGAAATATCCTGATCGAAACAAAGTACTTCATAGTAAAAATAATCTGCACCATCAGTATAGGATATGGAAATTTACTTTTCCGAAAAATTTGCAGAATCTGTTCCATAAACATAATAATTTTCTTTTCGCTTCTTTTCTTTTCTTTAAACAATAATTATGACTGAAGACTACTATCTAGGTATGATATCCCAATGTGATAGTATCATTCACGAGAATTGTTTGGAATAAGCAAGCCAGCTCGTGATGAGACCTCTTGTCTCTTGATTTTTCAAACCAAAAGCCATCACCCTGGTGATCAGAAATGAAGTTATCCTAGACAGCACTGATGATCATGATTAGGCCGACTAGTGATGAGACCTCCTATTCTTCAATCAAAATTATGTTTTCTTTACTAAATTTGAAATTTTAATATTATAAAACGAGAGATCATTACCCATGATGGTGACCAAATGGTAATGTCAGTCATTAATATATCCAGAAAATGAATCAGCTGGCTCGTGATGAGACCCCTTATCTCTTTGTTTTTTAAACCAAAAGCCATTATTAGTTTCCTAATAATGTCATACTAGTGATATTTATGATTCTGATCAGATTGGCTTATTACTAAGACCTTCCGTCTCTTATTTTAGCATTTTATTGACTGGAACAAATTCTAAAAGTTTTCAGATTGTAAATAATTTTGAAGACTGATGGTGGAGATCTATAAGAGTTTTTCAAAGTACAAGCTTCGAAAAAGACATTAATTAGCTATCCCAACTTATTATAAGAAAAATAAAAAGGTGAGGAATAATCTGAGGAATACTTAAAAATAACATAATGGTAGGTTTTTTATAGATTCAAGAAACTTTGATCATCCTGAACAAATTTTAAATATTTCAGTCTAGTATCATGATTTTTCAAACTAATGAGCAAACTGACTCCTTTCCAACTAGAAGATTTATTTATTTACATTTATCTCTTAAGTTGACATCTAAAGATTATTGACTGATTATATATAAAAATTGGACAGTCTGAAATATTTGATTAAGAGAATCAGAACTGATTGCATTATCGGAATGATGTTTGAAAGTTACATAAGTCTTATGAATTTATCATCATCCTTCAACTCTATAAAATATAAATCAGTTTATACAAAATATAAAGTTATTTACAAACATCAAACAAATTATATACATTCTAAGAGCTAAAATATTAACATAAACATTTTTTCAGGATCAGTCCATTCACTGGGAATGTTTCAAACTGACCTTCTAGTGTTTGCAAATGAAAGGTACTTGAACCTATCTTCTCAGCAATAACAAAGGGACCTAGCCAAAGCTTTTGAAACTTAGTATGATCTCCTTTTTCCTCATGAACTTTATCCCATTTTAAAACTAAGTCTCCCACCTGAAATTATCGATTGGAGCTTAAGGATTGGTCAAACCAAGACTTCACAATTTGTTGATGTTTTGTAAAGTGTTGTTTTGACTTTTCTCTTTCTTCCTCAAGTTTTAACAAAGTATTGATCCTTTTTTCCATTGCTGGGCAGTCTTCATCTTGAACAGACTAAGCTAACTGTAATGAAGGTAAAAATAAATTCAACGGTAAAATAGCTTCAGTTCCATAAACTAAGAAGAAGGGTGATTTACCTATCGCAGCCTTAGGAGTTACTCTATCTGCCCAAAGGGCATTGAATAATTTTGTGTACCCATCACGATGGTGAGCTGAAATAGTTATTTTGAGAATTTTCAATAAATTTTTGTTTGTTGATTCAGCTAAACCATTTCCATGAGGATGGTAGTTAGCTGAATACCTGATTCTTATTCCCTTCTCTAAGGAAAATTGAGTTAACTCAACTGATGAAAAATAAGAAGCATTATCAAATACAAGGGAATCTGGAACACACAATCTTGTTATGATAAAGGATTCTAAAAATAATATAACCTGATTGGTGTTTACAACCCTTAATGGTGCAGCTTCTGCCCAACGAGTAAAATAATTAGTTGCAGTTATTATATATTTGTGTTTTTTGGATGAGGGAGGGTTTATTGGCCCTACTATATCAATACCCCATTGCTGAAAGGTTTTGTCTACTGAAATAGGTTGTAAAGGAAAAGCAGGTTTCTTAACCCTTCCTGCAGCAAGTTGACATTCCTAGCATTTTCTGACAAAAGCATAGGAATATCGAAATAAGGTAGGCCAATAATAGCCAGCCGTTAGAATCTTACGCGTAGTAGTTTCTCCACCAAAATGACCTCCTGCTGGTCCAAAATGTAACTCCTTTAGAATTACTTCCATTTCATCTTTGTCTAGACATCGAAGCACTACTCCATCTGAATTTATCCAAAAAAGGATATTATCAATTAATAAATAAGGAGCAGATTTCAATCTAAGTGCTCTTTTCTTCCTTGGTTCTAGGTAATCAGGGGTAGTTCCTATTTCCAAAAGTATTCTTATGTCTGTATACCAGGAATCCTGTGGTGGAGGATAGAAATAGATTTCCCTTGTAAGTAAAGCCTCATCAATGACAGCTTCATCTTTATCATTAGGAAGATGAGAAGTTTCAGCAGCTAATTTACATAATCCTTGACCTTTGACTATCGTTGAAGGTTTAATTTATAAGTCATACTCTTGAAGGGCTGTCATCCAAGGTGCTCTTTTCTCACCTAAATCCTTTTGCGCTAACAAATTTCTGACTGAGGAATAAGGGACTATTATTTTCGTTTTAGATTTCAATAAATATGGACGAAAATGTTTGACAGCTTTAAAAATAGCAAAAGCTTGCTTATCAAATTCATGGTAATTAAGTTCGGCACCTTTAAAATTTGAACTCATAAAGGAGATTGGCACTTCATTATTTTGCTGATTTAGTTGAGTTAAAAATGCTGGATATGAGATGTCAGAAGCGAAAGTATACAATATGAAATCTTTGTTAAAATCTGGGCTTAGAAGGCTGGGAGCGTCTGAAATGGCTTCTAAGATTTTCTGAAATGATTCTTTTTTGGTTTGTCCCCAATTAAAAATAGTATCCTTCTTAATCATTTTCTGCAAATGACGAATGATTTCAGAGAAACTGGGAATGAATCTTCTAACAAAATTTATTTTACCGAGAAATGATTGCATTGCTTTCTTGCTAGGAGGGTAAGTTATTTTTGAAATGGCTTGGGTTCGTTCAGGGTGAATCATGATTCTGTGTTTTGAAACCACACAACCTAATAAAATACCTTTTGAAACATCAAATATTGTTTTTTTAGGATTTAAGGATATTCCAAATTTTCTACATCGTTCAAATACCTTTCTAAGATGATTAATATGATCATGTCGATGTTTAGAATATACAGTAACATCATCCAAATAGACAACTACTGAATGATTAATTAAGCCTCTAAAATCAATATCCATTGCTCATTGAAAATTTTCCCCGGCATTGATTAACCCAAAGGGCATTTTGCGGTAAGCATATGTTCCCCATGGATTTCTAAAAGCTCTTTTCAATTGATCATCTGGGGAAACTAATATTTGGTTGTATCCTGAGAAGCCATCGAGAAGTGACAGTATCTCAGACCCAGACATCTTTTGAAGAATTTGTTCCATGGGAGGAACTGGATAATTATCCTTTTTAGAAGACTTATTAAGATTTCTAAAATCTACACATAATCTAATATCTCCATTTTTCTTCCTGACTGGAACTAGGTTGGCTACCCACTGAGTATGTCTGATGGGAAAAATAATGTTGGCAGCTAATAATTTATTTAGTTCCTTCTTAATTGTTGGTTCTAGTGACGGGTGATATTTCCTTAGTTTTTGTTGAAAACGTTTTGACTCCTGTTTAATTGGAATTATGTGTTGCATGACTTGTGTGTTGAAGGTTTTTAGATGGTCATATGTCCATGCAAATACATCCTTAAATTCTTTAAACAACTTTATAAATGTTGTTTTTTTGCGGGGTTGCAATCTATACCTAGATTTATAGTTTGGGGATTCAGTTCTGTTCCTAAATTTATGCTTTCATATCTCATTTGAGAGCTATTAGTTTTACAGTTAGGGACATATATAAATTTATCTTGTAGATCAAAGAACTTTTCTAATCTTAATACTAAATTAGGGATCAGTTTTACCTTTTCAAAAGCTTTTTCAACTGAACAAAAATAATTTATTACCAAAAAATCCCATAGATTTTCATCATGAGTAACTTCATCAATGGCTGAATCTTTAAAGGTATCTTCAATCATCAGAAAATTCAGCACCTACACATCATTATCAAACACATTCCAGTTAAAAATATTATCTGGTATAGAAGGCCTAAAAATCAATTCCACTGAAAAGAAATCTGGGGTAAGATTTTCTGATGGAATTAGTTTTGATGCTACATTTGCTAATAAATCTGCTTCTTGAGTTTGAGTTCTTGGAACTGAAATTATATTAAATGCATCAAAATGTGAAATAAGGTTCCATACCTCTCGTTGATAATTCTATAAATGTTCAGATAGGCAGTGAATAGAGTTACGGACCCATCTGACGATGATTTCGGAATCGCCGTATGCAATTAACTCTTTGATATCCAAATCAATTGATTTTTTCAAACCTTGTATTAAAGCTTCATATTCCACAGTATTTTTTTGTACAATTAAATTCCATCCTACAAGCTACACATGTTTTATTTCCCTGAGGGTCTACCAGTAGGAAACTAGCTCCGGCTCCTTCTTTAGATTTCACACCATCAAAATATAAAGTCCAAGTAGAACTATTAACAACTACTTTGCTTTCTATAATATTTACAATATTAAGATTATCTACATCATTAATAATTTCCTTGAATGGAGAATCATCAGAAATAGATGTCACATTTATAATTTCTGATTGCTGTTTATTTTCATAAAAAGCATAATTTTCAGCTTTAAAATTACCAAATCCCAATTCATACATGTAATTCCTCATAATGCAATCTGAAAATAAAACAGGTTCACTAGGATCATGTAGTTCTGTCATAGTATGTTTCATATATATTTCTCTATTTATCTTTATTTGATTTGACTTTCCATTCTTAGGTAACCGTAATGTTGACCAATCCATGGCAAAGAATCTATTCAATTGTTGAGACCAATCTCTACTTAAAAATAGCCCATATGCATCAGGAATATCTGCAACAACAATATCTATAATTTGAAAAACTAAAGGGTTACAAGCAATATTGACTAAAACATCTTTCATCTCCCCTACAACCTTCACATCCGTCCTATCCAATTGAGTTATTTGTGAATTCGAGGGAACATATTGTCCATTCAACCTTTTGCATACTGATAAAGGCATCACATTAGAGGATGCTCCAGAATCTACCATGCAATTGTGAACATTCCTATTGAAAATCTCAAAGGTAAGTAAGAATGGAGGCGTGGTTGATTTAGAATTCTTTCCTATTAGTGAGGCTTTGTCAGCCGTTGATTTTCCTTTATCAGTTGATGTTGAATCATCATTAGAACTGTTTGCAGCAACATTTTGTTTCGCGTTAGCAATAATTGAACTCATGGCAGGATTTATAACATGATTGTTAGGCATTGGGTAAATTTGAAGAATATTGTACATACTGATGTTTGCACGTGTCTTCTTCAGATCTTCAATTATATCATATTGTAAATCTAATTTTGGAACATTTTGAATGGGTTGGGTAATTTTGGTTGATTGAGTCTGCTTGCCAGATTGAGTTTGTTTATTAGGTTGTGAATTATTGTTGTCATTATTTGGGGTAGAACTTGATGAAGCTCGAGGAGAGTTTGTGAATGTTCTACTAAGAGTATTATAGGCATGTTGTTTTGTAGGTGGACTTTTACCCTCATATTGTTTTACAAGACTGTCCCAAAAATGACCATTAACTTGTTGAGGTTCCTCCGATTCTTCATCATATTCTGATTCCTCCTCTTCTTCATTTTCAGTTATTTCTTGATTAGAAGGAATCTCTGATAAAGATAAAACAACTCGAATTGTATTAAAAATTTCTTCATTTGCTGCTATGTCAAGTGGTGTATTTGTTTTATTATTTGTATTCGGATTTTGTCTAAATTGATTTCTGAAATATCCCTTAGAAGAGGAAGCTTCAGAATTGGTTTTCTTTAATCCTATAACTTCATTAGTTAATGCCCGAATAGCATTTTGCAGCTGTTCTACATCAAATTCTTTATCTTTTTCTGAATTAAGTTTTTCAATCTTCCTACGAGAGAAAGTATCAGATTTCCCACTTCTATTTGGTTCATAGGACATAGAATCCTTCTTGACTTTAATGGATTCCTCAAAAGTTTCTACCAACGTTGTTTTCCCAGCTCTCTTAACAAAGATCCCAGAATATTTTGGTAAAGCTGAAGTATAATTTTCAATAATTATATCCTCGGGTGGTGGAGAAGCAATTGGAATTTTATTTTTTAATGTAAGAAATCTTTGGTTAAAATACTTAATCCTTTCTTTCGACTCCATTTTAATCCAAGACAACTCCAGGGATAAAAGAGCAGGTGTTTTATCTTCCCCAAATTTATCTAAAAAATCTTTATTAAATTCACCCCAATTTGTAATTGATCCCTGTACTAATGAAAAGTACCAAGTAGAGGCTCTTCCTTCAAAAGTTAGAGGAAACAATCGACAAAGCACATCTTCATGCTCAACATTCATGGTTTGAACAACTAACATGAATTTATCTACATGCACCTCTGCAGGTTCTTTATCATCTGGGTTAAACTTAGGAAGAGGTTTATCTGAATGTTTAGGCAAAGGATGTTGTATACCAAGGATAGCTACAGCAGCTGTTCTAAACCAAGGGAGTTGTGGATTAGGTGGAGGATTAGCTCCTCCTCCCACAGGTATGTTTCCCACCATAGGACTTCTCTCACAACCTGAGGAACTCCCTGAATTAGATGATTTTGGACTATCGGGTGGTGATTATGGAGGAGAAGGTGGCCGATCAAAACCGTCTACTAAAGTTAGTCTTCTAGCAGTGTTTGATTGAGTAGTTTGTCTTTGATGACTTCTAATTTGATAACGTGGAGTGCTATCGGCTTCTTCCAAATCTTGAGTAACTATGTTCAATTGCAGATTACGTCTTTGTTGTCTAGGTAGACCATAATCTATTGGAGATACACCAAGTTGATTAGCGTATGCTCTTGTAAGAATATGTCATGATTCTTCTAAAGTTTGAGTGCTTTGTTCAGGAGTAAATGGAGATGTGATATGATCACGTTCAAGGATGCTCCTAACAGTTTCTATAAATGGTGATCTACTGACTTCTGGAGGATGTTGACTAGTTGAAAGTTTATCATTAGTTTCCCCTGCCATTAATCAATATCAGGCCCTCCTTCTAGCGCCATTTGTTCGCCTGATTTTCTAACCCAGGCCAACAAAGGGATTAAGCCCACACAAGTAGCTTANATTAGTTTCACCTGCCATTAATCAATATCAGGCCCTCCTTCTAGCGCCATTTGTTCGCCTGATTTTCTAACCCAGGCCAACAAAGGGATTAAGCCCACACAAGTAGCTTAAAGAAGCTCTCGGTGTGTTTGAGATAGCAAAATCTCGTAGGTTATGGTCCTACTACCAACTGAATTTTTCTCTTAAGGAGAAACTAAAATTCAGTAAAAATTTACCCTAATGTTATTTCTATCTAAATAAACCCTAAAATTAGTTTTCTATTACCTAAGTTGTCCTACAAATGCTTTCCTAAGGAAAGTATTCAATTTTTTTAGGATTTTGTATTTAATATTCTAAATTTTAAAAAGACTATTATAATTATTCTAAAATTACCCAAATTCTTTTAACAACTGTTAAATATAAACTATACTACAATAACACTAACTAAACCATCCTATCTCAGCTGAGAGCAATTTGGATATTATATTAATTATCAATTAATATAATGATGAACAGAAAGATAAATGAGTAAGATCTAAATGAAAATATTTAAACCATCCACACTAAATCATTCTGCTATAAGTTACCTTGACAGAGAAATTGAAATAAGCAATTACTTCAGATTTTTCTGAAATGTTTAATTAATTAACAACTAATAAACAACATTAAATATTTGAATAAAAGATAATGTTCATAATGAAAACATTGCAAAAAAACAAATGAGATCAAAACAAACATGAATATGTATACCATTATATCTCGAATTTTCAATAGAAACACTGATTAATTCAATTATAATAACATACTAATTGAAATACAATATTGTGTTGACAAAGTGTAATATTAATTAATGAATACAAGCATAACCAAGTATACTGCATCAAAAGTATAAGAAGAAGATTATATATTGAAATATATTATAAAAGTATCCAAAATAATACTGATCAACGATACCAGTCTGAGAATTTCCAGTCACATTTCACCTCCGAAGATAAAACCTCAGTAAGGAACAAAACTAGTCCTGAAATAATATTTCAATGATGTTTTCTTCAGTCACTCCCTCTCCTTTACATAAAAATTACTAGTTTATATATAACCTCACAAGTCTTTGAATTCAGTTTTTCATAAATGGTGTATTCAATACCATAAGAGGTCTATTCCTATGAAAGTGCATCGAATCTCTTCAAAAGACACCTGTCAAAAATATTACTATAGGATAAAAATAGTCAATAAAACAACTAGCCTGTATCATCTCCTGATTTAAGGGAACTAACATATTAGTGGTTGTTTTGAAATTCCAGTCTTCAAGAAGCATCAACATTTTCCAACTATGATCCGAAATGTCCCGTATCTGCAGAGGATAGTGATACCATATACACCTGTTCAGCAAATATAAGAATCTTATTAAAACCTAGTTTCAATAGAAATAACAATAAAACGAATAAATTATACGCATGCCTGCAAAATCTATGATTTTGCAGGTATGCTCTTAAAAAGATTTTATTACCTGTCGACAGAGAGATAAATCATATAACTGAAAATAGAAACAACATCAGGTTCTACTTTTTAAATTGATTACTCTTCTGGCCTCAGAAAGTTTGGCTTTGAGCCTGATGATTACTAGCTTCTGTCGATCTACCTGCTCAAGCAAGTGCTGGTTTGTGTCTATCATTGATTTTTTTGATTTCTTGTATTGATTCTTCTTGATGTTCATGTCTTTCCATCTATTAATCCAGTTTAGTAACTTTGGCCTGAATGTCTTATTTTCCACCTCTTTCAAGGCTACGTTTGCTTGACATTTTTTTAGTTCATTTTTCAATTCTGCGATTTTAGTCTCATATACCCTGTCAAGGACCTATTGGAGAGTTTCTTCCTCCTTATCATGACACGAATCATCTACTTGAGAAGAATCAAGATCATATATATCTTGATCAGGTGATGTAAAGCTCATAAAAGATGGCTTGGGCCTTGAACCACAAGCATCCATACGTGATGGGAAAGTTTCGAACTTACCTAACTCCGTAATGTCATTAGCCAAATATTTTTCATGATTATTCTCTATGAGAATAGGTTCATTCGTATGCATGGTTTCGGGAACGAATGATGGAACATCATCCTCAAGATGGAAAATCACTGGCCGAGTACTCTGTTGAGTGGCTGCAGGAATAGAGGCTGTAGATGTAGTATTCATACTTCTAGTGATTCTTCTTGTACGAACAAACACAAGACCTTTTGGTTCAAATCCCCCTTTGTCACAAAACACCTGCGCTAATTGTTCAAGTTTTCGCATGGACTCATCACCATGTTTTCGAGGAGTACATAACTCAGAGGGGTTCTCATAATTAACAGCATCAATATCTTCATTTTTTGTCAATATGCCCTTCACCTTTGTAGGTGTTCTAAAGCACTTGTCAGATAGGGATTGGACCATGGTTGTCTCAGCATAATAGGGAGCTACATTCACAATTCCATCATTACTAATACAAGTACCTATTGGTGGATTTGCTTCTTGAAGCTCTTTTTCCCTTGTCTCAGCCTTATGAACATTATCAACTTCATATTTTACTGGAGCCTTACACTTCCTATGAATTTTAGGGGGAGGGTTTGTCCAATACCATATTGTCCCTAATTTACATCCAACCAAAAACTCATCCCAATATTTACAGCTAGGAGACAGCTGATGCTGGATTAAAATTTTAATTAGACCATGATGGAACAAACTCCTATCAGGATTACCTATGGTAGTTTGTACCGAATGTGCCATTTTCTTCAGACTTTGCAATAGGTAAAATGGAAGATTAAGTTTAAACCCTTTTAATGCTAATAGTAGTCGCAGATGATAATAATGCAAATGAGATAATCGGCCATCACACGATACATACCTGACTAGGATTTCATAAAATGCTCACCATTCTCGCTTTAAATATTTAACCGAAACGCCAATATTCAAATTTGCATTGGCTGGTAAGGGCAACAGTAAGGATTGACATTTCTTCTTATCCACTTTCCCTCCTTTAAACCATCACTCTCCAGTTTGAGGAAGCTTCGTTGCTTCTGCAATCTTGTCTTCATCAATGATAAACTTGAAATCCCCAATCTGTGCTATATTTTCTTTAAAAATCATAGAAAATTGTTTAGTAACCTCCACATTATGGCCACTAAAACATCTGAAAAACTGACCCCATCCAATCTTTTCGAATAACAAAGCAGCTTTCTCATCGGCTTCAACTAGCTCAGGTCCTGAAATTTCAAATTGGCTGAGAGGAGCCATTGTTTCCTCACAACAACTCTGGTTATGGATTGAAATGAATGAAGTCATGAAAATGGAAGGAATAGGCACCCAAGTATAATACATTACGCGAAATTTCAAATCCTCATTTGATTCATACGTGACAGAGATGAGAACCCCAATTTTAGCCATTTTAACCAAATTTGGAGATGATGAGCACAACAGCCAGCGTTTTCGCTATGATAAATGAATGGACTATCCACGACTAACTAAAACTCTTCAGAAAGCAGTATGTCACAGGAAATTTCAAACTCTAACTAATCCTTCATATCAGAAATCATTCGATTCATGGATTATAAATCAAGACATTAATGACACTCAGTCTAGAATGATGAGCTCGTACATCATCATGAATGGGAATGGTTATCAGTTAGATATGAAATCAAAATCTATTGATACGATTTCATTATTACACCCACAACTGTCAATTAAATTGATAGGTGTTAACTAAATACCAATATGAATTCAATCTTCATGCAGCGATCCTTGTAATAGATGTTTGTCTATTAGCCATATGAATCATGAATCTTTATTAAAACTGTCAATTGATAATCACCCTAGATTACACATGGAAGACAATCGTATTTATTAACACAATGATATAGAGTTATAATAATAATCCTTACTATTCTTGAAATGCAACTAACTAATGATCCCTATTCACACTCAAACCATATATACATGTAGTTTTATTTTGAAATATAGTTTTAAATACTTTATAAAACCACTTATGTCCCAAAACCAGATTTGATAGGATATAAAACTTATAAAACTATTATGGTTATATTTATATGACACATAAAAATTTCAAAATAATATACATTTATTTACATTATCACTAGTTATATATATATACAATTTTTACAAAGCAATGATATGATATTAAAGATTAAGTTATATGTGAAATCTGAACCTTGGGTTTAATGAAAATATTTTTAATTAATAAATAACCTTTAGTTCTAGAGATTTCAAGAACTTATAATATCTTATCAATACCCAAGCTCCAATCAAATTCAAAATGTGTCTTCTTTAAAAACCAATTAGCATACTATACTTTTAAATCCCTTAAATCAACATATATAATCAGATGAATTAATTAATGATAAAATTGATCATATATAAAATTTATGATATTGACAGCTGCTAATTTATCAAATTTATGAAAGTGTTTTCATAAATTTCTAATATGACTCTTAACTCTTCTATAATTGAGAGTACCTTTAGAATCAAATATTCTGAAGGCACTCTTTTGTAATCTTAAAAAGGTAAATCATAAAAGAGAGCTGATCATTTTCATCTCAATGAAGAATGAAGGGGTTGTTCCTGACTGCCAACAAATGGCGACGACCTGGGTGAACCAGTTATCTCTGCTCATATAGCTTATAAATGATATAAAGAAAATCTTAAAATTTATTAAAAACAATAAAAAATTATCTATCTCAATAAAAACCATTATTCTTAATCATATTCATAAGTACAATTCATAGATATTCCATCTTTTAAAATAGAGATCTTGTTAGAGATAAACTTAGAAATACCCTGATCGAAACAAAGTACTTCATAGTAAAAATAATCTGCACCATCAGTATAGGATATAGAAATTTACTTTTCCAAAAAATTTCCAGAATCTGTTCCATAAACATAATAATTTTCTTTTCGTTTCTTTTCTTTTCTTTAAACAATAATTCTGACTGAAGACTACTATGTAGGTATGATATCCCAATGTGATAGTATCATTCACGAGAACTGTATAGAATAAGCAAGCCGACTCGTGATGAGACCTCTTGTCTCTTGATTTTTTAAACCGAAATCCATCACCCTGGTGATCAGAAATGAAGTTATCCTCGACAGCACTGATGACCATGATTAGGCAAGCTTGTGATGAGACCTCCTATTCTTCAATCAAAATTATGTTTTCTTTACTAAATTTGAAATTTTAATTTTATAAAACGAGAGATCATTACCCAGCATGGTGACCAAATGGTAATGTCAGTCATTAATATCACCAGAAAATGAATCAGCTGGCTCGTGATGAGACCCCTTATCTCTTGGTTTTTTAAACCAAAATCCATTATTAGTTTCCTAATAATTTCATACTATTGATATTTATGATTCTGATCAGATTGGCTTATTACTAAGACCTTCCGTCTCTCATTTTAGCATTTTATTGACTGGAACAAATTCTAAAAGTTTTCAGATTGTAAATAATTTTGAAGACTGATGGTGGAGATCTATAAGAGTTTTTCAAAGTACAAGCTTCGAAAAAGACAATAATTAGCTATCCCAACTTATTATAAGAAAAATAAAAAGGTGAGGAATAATCTGAGTAATACTTAAAAATAAAATAATGATAGGTTTTTTTATAGATTCAAGAAACTTTGATCATCCTGAACAAATTTTAAAGATTTCAGTCTAGTATCATGATTTTTCAAACTAATGAGCAAACTGACTCCTTTCCAACTAGTAGATTTATTTATTTACATTTATCTCTTAAGTTGACATCTAAATATTACTAACTGATTATATATAAAAATTGGACAGTCTGAAATATTTGATTAAGAGAATCAGAACTGATTGCAATAGCGGAATGATGTTTGAAAGTTACATAAGTCTTATGAATTTATCATCATCCTTCAACTCTATAAAATATAAATCAGTTTATACAAAGTATAAAGTTATTTACAAACAACAAACAAATTATTTACATTCTAAGACCTAAAATATTAACAGAAATATTTTTTCAGGATCAGTCCATTCACTGGGAATGTTTCGAACTGACCTTCTAGTGTTTGCAAATGAAAGGTACTTAAACCTATCTTCTCAGCAATAACAAAGGGACCTAGCCAAAGGTTTTGAAACTTAGTATGATCTCCTTTTTCCTCATGAACTTTATCCCATTTTAAAACTAAGTCTCCCACCTGAAATTCTCGATTGGAGCTTAAGGATTGGTCAAACCAAGACTTCGCAATTTGTTGATGTTTTGTAAAGTGTTGTTTTGACTTTTCTCTTTCTTCCTCAAGTTTTAACAAAGTATTGATCCTTTTTTCCATTGCTGGGAAATCTTCATCTTGAACAGACTGAGCTAACTGTAATGAAGATAAAAATAAATTCGGCGGTAAAATAGCTTCAGTTCCATAAACTAAGAAGAAGGGTGAGTTACCTATCGCAGCCTTAGGAGTTACTCTATCTACCCAAAGGGCATTGAATAATTCTGTGTGCCAATCATGATGGTGAGCTGAAATAGTTCTTTTAAGAATTTTCAATAAATTTTTGTTTGTTTATTTAGCTAAACCATTTCCATGAGGATGGTAGTTAGCTGAATACCTGATTCTTATTCCCTTCTCTAAGGAAAATTGAGTTAACTCAATTGATGAAAAATAGGAAGCATTATCAAAGACAAGGGAATCTGGAACATGAAATCTTGTTATGATAAAGGATTCTAAAAGTAATATAACCTGATTGGTGTTTACAACCCTTAATGGTGCAGCTTCTACCCAACGAGTAAAATAATCAGTTACAGTTATTATATATTTGTGTTGTTTGGATGAGGGAGGGTTTATTGGCCCTACTATATCAATACCCCAATGCTGAAAGGGTCTTTCTACTGAAATAGGTTGTAAAGGAAAAGCAGGTTTCTTAACCCTTCCCACAACAAGTTGACATTCTTGGCATTTTCTGACAAAAGCATAGGAATCTCGAAATAAGGTTGGCCAATAATAGCCAGCCCTAAGAATCTTACGCGCAGTAGTTTCTCCACCAAAATGACGTCCTGCTGGTCCAAAATGTAACTCCTTTAGAATTACTTCCATTTCATCTTTTTCTAGACATCGAAGCAATACTCCATCTAAATTTCTCCGAAAAAAGATATTATCAATTAATAAATAAGGAGCAGATTTCAATCTAAGTGCTCTTTTCTTCCTTGGTTCTAGGTAATCAGGGGCAATTCCTATTTCCAAAAGTATTCTTATGTCTGTATACCAGGAATCCTGTGGTGGAGGATAGAAATAGATTTCCCTTGTAAGTAAAGCCTCATCAATGACAGCTTCATCTTTATCATTAGGAAGATGAGAAGTTTCAGTAGCTAATTTACATAATCCTTGACCTTTGACTATCGTTGAAGGTTTAATTTATAAGTCATACTCTTGAATGGCTGTCATCCAAGGTGCTCTTTTCTCACCTAAATCCTTTTGCGCTAACAAATTTCTGACTGAGGAATAAGGGACTATTATTTTCATTTTAGATTTCAATAAATATGGACGAAAATGTTTGACAGCTTTAAAAGCAACAAAAGCTTGCTTATCAACTTCATGGTAATTAATTTCGACACCTTTAAAATTTGAACTCGTAAAGGAGATTGGCACTTCATTATTTTGCTGATTTAGTTGAGTTAAAACTGCTGCATATGAGATGTCGAAAGCGAAAGTATACAATATGAAATCTTTGTTAAAATCTGTGCTTAGAAGGCTAGGAGGTTCTGAAATGGCTTCTAAGATTTTATGAAATGATTGTTTTTCGGTTTGTCCCCAATTAAAAATAGTATCCTTCTTAATCATTTTCTGCAAAGGACGAATGATTTCAGAGAAATTGGGAATGAATCTTCTAACAAAATTTATTTTACTAAGTAATGATTGCATTTCTTTCTTGCTAGGAGGGTAAGTTATTTTTGAAATGGCTTGGGTTCGTTCAGGGTCAATCATGATTCCGTGTTTTGAAACCACACAACCTAAAAAAATACCTTCTGAAACAACAAATCTTTTTTTTAGGATTTAAGGATATTCCAAATTTTCTACATCGTTCAAATACCTTTCTAAGATGATTAATATGATCAGGTCGATGTTTAGAATATACAGTAACGTCTTCCAAATATACAACTACTGAATGATTAATTAAGCCTCTAAAAGCAATATCCATTGCTCGTTGAAAAGTTTCCCTGGCATTGATTAACCCAAAGGGAATCTTGTGGTAAGCATATGTTCCCCATGGAGTTCTAAAAGCTGTTTTCAATTGATCATCTGGGGAAACTAATATTTGGTTGTATCCTAAGAAGCCATTGAGAAGTGACAGTATCTCAGACCCATACACCTTTTGAAGAATTTGTTCCATGGGATGAACTGGGTAATTATCCTTTTCAGAAGACTTATTAATATTTCTAAAATCTACACAATCTAATATCTCCATTTTTCTTCCTGACTGGAACTAGGTTGGCTACCCACTGAGTATGTTTGATGGGAAAAATAATCTTGGCAGCTAACAATTTATTTAGTTACTTCTTAATTGTTGGTTCTAGTGATGGGTGATATTTCCTTAGTTTTTGTTGAAAAGGTTTTGACTCCTGTTTAATTGGAATTATGTCTTGCATGACTTATGTGTTGAAGGTTTTCAGATTGTCATATGTCCA
This sequence comes from Pseudotsuga menziesii, assembly GCA_001517045.1. Taxonomy (NCBI): domain Eukaryota; kingdom Viridiplantae; phylum Streptophyta; class Pinopsida; order Pinales; family Pinaceae; genus Pseudotsuga; species Pseudotsuga menziesii. The sequence continues at coordinate 409,815 of LPNX010477535.1, forward strand.
TGCAAAGACATCCTTAAATTCTTTAAACAACTTTATAAATGTTGTTTTTTCTGTGGTGTTGCAATCTATACCTAGATTTATAGTTTGGGGATTCAGTTCTGTTCCTAAATTTATGATTTCATATCTCATTTGAGAGCTATTAGTTTTACAGTTAGGGACAGATCTAAATTTATCTTGTATATCAAAGAACTTTTCTAATCTTAATACTGAATTAGGGATCGGTTTTACCTTTTCAAAAGCTTTTTCAACTGAACAAAAATCATTTATTACCGAAAAATCCCGTAGATTTTCGTCATGAGTAAGTTCATCAATGGCTGAATTTTTAAAGGTATCTTCATTCATCAGAAAATTCAGCACCTGCACATCATTATCAAACACACGCCAGCTAAAAATATTATCTGGTATAGAAGGCCTAAAAATCAATTCCACTGAAAAGAAATATGGTGTAAGATTTTCTGATGGAATTAGTTTTGATGCTACATTTGCTAATAAATCTGCTTCTTGATTTTGAGTTCTTGGAACTGAAATTATATTAAATGCATCAAAATGTGAAATAAGGTTCCATACCTCTCGTTGATAATTCTGTAAATGTTCAGATAGGCAGTGAATAGAGTTACAGATTTGTTTGATGATGATTTTGGAATCGTTGTATGCAATTAACTCTTTGATATCCAAATCAATTTCTTTTTTCAAACCTTGTATTAAATATTCATATTCCACAGTATTGTTTGTACAATTAAATTCCATCCTACAAGCTATACATGTTTTATTTCCCTGAGGGTCTACCAGTAGGAAACTAGCTCCAGCTCCTTCTTTAGATTTCACACCATCAAAATATAAAGTCCAAGTAGAACTATTAACAACTACTTTTCTTTCTATAATATTTACAATATTAAGATTATATACATCATTAATAATTTCCTTGAATGGAGAATCAGGAGAAATAGATGTCACATTTCTAATTTCTGATTGCTGTTTATTTTCAGAAAAAGCAGAATTTTCAGCTTTAAAATTACCAAATCGCAATTCATACATGTAATTCCCCATAATGCAATCTGAAAATAAAACAGGTTCATTAGGATCATGTAGTTCTGTCACAGTATGTTTCATATATCTTTCTCTATTTATCTTTATTTGATTTGAATTTCCGTTCTTAGGTAACCATAATGTTGACCAATCTGTGGCAAAGAATCCATTCAATTGTTGAGACCAATCTCTACTTAAAAATAGCCCATATGCATCAGGAATATCTGCAACAACAATATCTATAATTTGAAAAACTGAAGGGTTACAAGCAATCCTGACTAAAACATCTTTCATCTCCTCTACAACCTTCACATTCGTCCTATCTAATTGAGTTATTTGTTAATTCGATGGAACATATTTTCCATTCAACCTTTTGCATACTGATAAAAGGCATGAAATTAAAGGATGCTTCGGAATCTACCATGCAGTTGTGAACATTCCTATTGAAAATCTCAAAGGTAAGTAAGAATGGAGGCGTGGTTGATTTAGAATTCTTTCCTATTAGTGAGGCTTTGTCAGCCGTTGATTTTCCTTTATCAGTTGTTGTTGAATCATCATTAGAACTATTTGCAGCAACATTTTGTTTCGCGTTAGGAATAATTGAACTCATGGCAGGATTTATAACATGGCTGTTAGGCATTGGGTAAATTTGAAGAAGATCGTACATACTGATGTTTGCACATGTCTTTTTTAGTTCTTCAATTATATCATATTGTAAATCTAATTTTGGAGCATTTTGAATGGGTTGGGTAATTTTGGTTGATTGTGTCTGCTTGCCAGATTGAGTTTGTTTATTAGTTTGTGAATTATTGTTGTCATTATTTGGGGTAGAACTTGATGAAGCGCCATGAGAGTTTGCGAATGTTCTACTACGAGTATTATAGGCATGTTGTCTTGTAGGTGGACTTTTACCCTCATATTTGTTTACAAGACTGTCCCAGAAATGACCATTAACTTGTTGAGGTTGCTCCGATTCTTCATCATTTTTTGATTCCTCCTCTTCTTCATTTTCAGTTATTTCTTGATTAGAAGGAATCTCTGATAAAGATAAAACAGCTCGAATTGTATTAAAAATTTCTTCATTTGCTGCTATGTCAGGTGGTGTATTTGTTTTATTATTTGTATTCAGATTTTGTCTAAACTGATTTCTGAAATATCCCATAGAAGAGGAAGCTTCAGAATTGGTTTTCTTTAATCCTATAACTTCATTGGTTAATTCCTGAATAGCATTTTGCAGCTGTTCTACATCAAATGCTTTATCTTTTTCTGAATTAAGTTTTTCAATCTTCCTATGAGGGAAAGTATCAGATTTCCCACTTCCATCTGGTTCATAGGACATAGAATCCTTCTTGACTTTAATGGCTTCCTCAAAAGTTTCTAGCAACGTTGTTTTCCCAGCTCTCTTAACAAACATCCCAAAATATTTTGGTAAAGCTGAAGTATAATTTTCAATAATTATATCCTTGGGTGGTTGAGAAGCAATTGGAATTTTATTTTTTAATGTAAGAAACCTTTGGTTAAAATCCTTAATCATTTATTTAGACTCCATTTTAATCCGAGACAACTCCAGGGCTAAAAGAGAAGGTGTTTTATCTTCCCCAAATTTATCTAAAAAAGCTTTATTAAATTCACCCCAATTTGTAATTGATCCTTGTACTAATGAAAAGTACCAATTAGAGGCTCTTCCTTCAAAAGTTAGAGGAAACAATCGAAAAACCACATCTTCATGCTGAACATTCATGGTTTGAACAACTAACATGAATTTATCTACATGCACCTCTGCAGGTTCTTTATCATCTGGGTTAAACTTAGGAAGAAGTTTATCTGAATGTTTAGGCAAAGGATGTTGTATACCAGGGACAGCTACAACAGCTGTTCTAAAAAAAGGGAGTTGTGGATTAGGTGGAGGATTAGCTCCTCCTCCCACAGGTACATTTCTCGCCATAGGACTTCTCTCAGAACCTAAGGAACTCCCTAAATTGGATGATTTTGGACTATCGGGTGGTGATTCTGGAGGAGAAGGTGGCCGATCAAAACCGCCTACTGAAGTTAGTCTTCTAGTAGTGTTTGTTTGAGTAGTTTGTCTCTAATGACTTCTAATTTGATAACGTGGAGTGCTATCAGCTTCTTCCAAATCTTGAGTAACTATGTTCAATTGTGGATTATGTCGTTGTTGTCTAGGTAGACCATAATCTATTGGAGATACACCAAGTTGATTAGCGTATCATCTTGTAAGAATATGTCGTGATTATTCTAAAGTTTGAGTACTTTGTTCAGGAGTAAATGAAGATGTGATATGATCACGTTCGAGGATGCTCCTAACAGTTTCTATAAATGGTGATCTAATGAATTCTGGAGGATGTTGACTAGTTGAAAGTTTGTCATTAGTTTCACCTGCCATTAATCATTATCAGGCCCTCCTTCTAGTGCCATTTGTTGGCCTGATTTTCTAACCTAGGCCAACAAGGAGATTAAGCCCACACAAGTAGCTTAAAGTAGCTCCCGGTGTGTTTGAGATAGCAAAATCTCATAGGTTATGGTCCTGTTACCAACTGAGTTTTTCTCTTAAGGAGAAACTAAAATTCAGTAAAAATTTATCGTAATGTTATTTCTATCTAAATAAACCCTAAAATTAGTTTTCTATTACCTAAGTTGTCCTACAATTGCTTTCTTAAGTAAAGTCTTCAATTTTTATAGGATTTTGTATTTAATATTCTCAATTTTAAAAAGACTATTATAATTATTCTAAAATTACCCAAATTCTTTTTAACAACTGTTAAATATAAACTATACTATAATAACACTAACTAAACTATCCTATCTCAGCTGAGAGCAATTTGGATATTATATTAATTATCAAATGATGAACAAAAAGATAAATGAGTAAGATCTAAATGAAAATATTTAAATCATCCACACTAAATCATTCTGCTATAAGTTACCTTGATAGAGAAATTGAAATAAGCAATTACTTCAGATTTTTCTGAAATGTTTAATTAATTAACAACTAATAAACAACATTAAATATTTGAATAAAAGATAATGTTCATAATGAAAACATTGCAAAAATACGATTGAGATCAAAACAAACATGAATATCTATATCATTATATCTCGAATTTTCAATAGAAACACTAATTAATTCAATTATAATAACATACTAATTCAAATACAATATTGTGTTGACCAAGTGTAATATTAATTAATGAATACAAGCATAACCAAGTATACGGCATCAAAAGTATAAGAAGAATATTATATATTAAAACATATTATAAAAGTATCCGAAATAATACCGATCAACGATACCATTCTGAGAATTTCTAGTCACAATCCACCTCTGAAGATAAAACCTTAGTAAGGAACAAAACTAGTACTGAAATAATATTTCAATGATGTTTTCTTCAGTCGCTCCATCTCCTTTACATAAAAATTACTAGTTTATATATAACCTCACGAGTCTTTGAATTCAGTTTTTCATAAATGGTGTATTCAATAGCATAAGAGGTCTATTCCTATGAAAGTGCATCGAATCTCTTCAAAAGACACCTGTCACAAATATTACTATAGGATAAAAATAGTCAATAAAACAACTATCCTGTATCATCTCCTGATTTAAGGGAACTGACATATTCGTGGCTGTTTTGAAATTCCAGTCTTCAAGAAGTATCAACGTTTTCCAACTGTGATCCTAAATGTCCTGTATCTGTAGAGGATAGTGATACCATATACACCTATTCAACAAATATAAGAATCTTATTAAAACCTAGTTTCAACAGAAATAACAATAAAACCAATAAATTATATGCATGCCTGCAAAATCTACGATTTTTCAAGTATGCTCTTAAAAATATTTTATTACCTGTCGACAGAGAGATAAATCATATAACTGAAAATATAAACAACATCAGGTTCTACTTTGTAAATTGATCACTCTTCTGGCCTCAGAAAGTTTGGCTTTGAGCCTGATGATTACTAGCTTCTGTCGATCTAATTGCTCAAGCAAGTGCTGGTTTGTGTCTATCATTGATTTTTTTGCTTTATTGTATTGATTCTTCTTGATGTTCATGTCTTTCCATCTATTAATCCAGTTTAGTAACTATGCCCTGAATGTCTTATTTTCCACCTCTTTCAAGGCTGTGTTTGCTTGACATTTTTTTAGTTCATTTTTCAATTCTACGATTTTAGTCTCATATACCCTGTCAAGGACCTGTTGGAGAGTTTCTTCCTCCTTATCATGACACGAATCATCTGCTTGAGAAGAATCAAGATCATCTATATCTTTATCAGTTGATGGAAAGCTCATAAAAGATGGCTCGGGGCCCGAACCACAAGCATCCGTACATGATTGGTCAGTTTTGAACTTACCTGACTCCGTAATGTCATTAGCCAAATATTTTTCACGATTATTCTCTATGAGAATAGGTTCATACGTATGCATGGTTTCGGGAACCAATGATGGAACATAATCCTCAAGATGGACAATCATTGGCTGAGTACTCTGTTGAGTGGCTATAGGAACAGAGGCTGTAGTTGTAGTATTCATACTTCTAGTGATTCTTCTTGTATGAACAAACACAAGACCTTTTGGTTCAAAGCCCCCTTTGTCACAACACACCTGTGCTAACTGTTCAAATTTTCTCATGGACTCATCACCATGTTTTCGAGGAGTACATAACTCAGAGGGGTTTTCATAATTAACAACATCAACATCTTCATTTTTGGTCAATTTGCACTTCACCTTTGTAGGTGTTCTAAAGCACTTGTTAGATAGGGATTGTCCCATGGTTGTCTCAGCGTAACAGGGAGCTACATTCACATTTCCATTATTACTAATACAAGTACCTATAGGTGGATTTGCTTCCTGAAGCTCTTTTTCCCTTATCTCAACCTTATGAACATTATCAACTTTAGATTTTACTGGAGCCTTACGCTTCCTATGAGTTTTAGAGGGAGGGTTTGGCCAATACTGTATTGGCCCTAATTTACATCCAACCAAAAACTCATCCCAAGATTTATAGCTAAGAGACAGCTGATGCTGGATTAAAATTTCAATTAGACCATGATGGAACAAACTCCTATCAGGATTACCTATGGTAGTTTGTATCAAATGTGCCATTTTCTTCAGACTTTGCAATAGGTAAAATGGAAGATTAAGTTTAAAGCCTTTTAATGCTAATAGTAGTTGTAGATGATAATAATGCAAATGAGAGAATCGACCATCACACGATACATACCTGACTAGGATTTCATAAAATGCTCGCCATTCTGGCTTTAAATATTTAACTAAAACCCCAATATTCAACTCTATTGGATGGTAAGGGCAACAGTAAGGATTGACATTTCTTCTTATCCACTTTCCCTCCTTTAAACCATCTCTCTCTAGTTTGAGGAAGCTTCGTAGCTTCTGCAATCTTGTCTTCATCAATGATAAACTTGAAATCCCCAATCTGCGCTATATTTTCTTTAAAACTCATAGCAAATTGTTTAGTAACCTCCACGTTATGGCCACTAAAACATCTAAAAAACTGACCCCATCCAATCTTTTCGAATAACAAAGCAGCTTTCTCATCGGCTTCAACTAGCTCAGGTCCTGAAATTTCAAATCGGCTGAGAGGAGCCATTGTTTCCTCACAACAACTCTAGTTATGGATTGAAATGAATGAAGTCATGAAAATGGAAGGAATAGGAACCCAAGTATAAGACATTACGCGAAATGTCAAATCCTCGTTTGATTCATACGTGAAAGAGATGAGAACCCCAATTTTAGCCATTTTAACCAAATTTGGAGATGATGAGCACAACAGCCAACATTTTCGCTATGATTAATGAATAGACTATCCACGACTAACATAAATTCTTCAGAAAGCAGTATGTCACAAGAAATTTCAAACTCTAACTAATCCTTTATATCAGAAATCATTCAATTCATGGATTATACATCAAGACATTAATGACACTCAGTATGGAATGATGAGCTCGTATATCATCATGAATGGGAATGGTTATCAGTCACATATGAAATCAAAATCTACTGATACGATTTCATTATTACACCCACAACTGTCAATTAAATTGATAGGTGTTAACTAAATACCAATATGAATTCAATCTTCATGCAACGATCCTTGTAACATATTTTTGTCTATTAGCCATATGAATCATGAATCTTTATTAAAACTGTCAATTGATAATCACCCTAGATTACACGTGGAAGACAGTCATATTTATTAACACAATGATATAGAGTTATAATAATAATCCTTAATGTTCTTGAAATGCAACTAACTAATGATCCCTATTCACACTCAAACCATATATACATGTAGTTTTATTTTGAAATATAGCTTTAAATACTTTATAAAACCACTTATGTCCCAAAACCAGATTCGATAGGATATAAAACTTATAAAACTATTATGGTTATATTTATATGACACATAAAAATTTCAAAATAATATACATTTATTTACATTATCACTAGTTATATATATATACAATTTTTACAAAGCAATGATATGATATTAAAGATTAAGTTATATGTGAAATCTGAACCTTGGGTTTAATGAAAATATTTTTAATTAATAAATAACCTTTAGTTCTAGAGATATCAAGAACTTATAATATATTATCAATACCCAAGCTCCAAACAAATTCAAAATGTGTCTTTAAAAACCAATTAGCATACTATACTTTTAAATCTCTTAAATCAATATATATAATCAGATGAATTAATTAATGATAAAATTGATCATATATAAAATTTATGAGATTGACAACTGCTAATTTATCAAATTTATGAAAGTGTTTTCATAAATTTCTAATATGACTCTTAACTCTTCTATAATTGAGATTACCTTCAGAATCAAAGATTCTGAAGGCACTCTTTTATAATCTTAAAAAGGTAAATCATAAAAGAGAGTTGATCATTTTCATCTCAACGAAGAATGAAGGGGTTGTTGCTGACTTCCAACAGTACCCTAGTACATTCATCTAGGTGTGAATAGATGAACTGATGTTGAACACTTGGAGGAATCATTTGATCAAAATCCAATGATGAAACCCCATTTTCGAAAGCGGGGAAACTTGCCATTAAGGCATGTAGATATCAAGGTACTAACTCGTTTCTAAGACTAGTTCCTGGAATATGTGTTGATGTCAACATGAATAGTCTCATTGAAGGAGGGCCATGATGGACCTGACATCAACGACACGAAACTTGGAAAAAAATTGTTGGAAATTGAGAATGAAGTAACCATAGCAATGACTCAAAGGTAACTGAAAAAACAAATAGGTAGGCTTGATTGCAAAGAGTAATTCTGACACACAACTTCCCTTTGAACATTGAACGACACAACAAAAGACTTGGAAACATTGACTCTACGAGGTAGATACCAATACATAATGCGATGAAAGATGATGCATTCTTTGAAATGACTCAAAGGAGTGACATGACTCATGAAAATGGATTGACTCAGAGACAAGTTGAATACCAAACTATTTGAATGAAATGTATACATGTGCCATGTTCAAAAGTGACTAAAAATCTGTCATTAATACAAATGATAAAATGATCTCCCATTCCCTTAATTTCGCCATAAGGATTGATGAGTGCCTCTTTTATTTTTAACGAGATGGAAAAGGTTAACAAACGATCGATATATCCCATCCTTTACAAAATTGAGAAAGGATGGGTTAATTCCCAAAGAGAGTCTTTAGATGTTTAATCTAATGAGTCCATTGAAACAAAAATCAATGTTTTTCATTTTTAGAGAGTCTGAACAGACTGAAGAATACTCCAAAAAAAGTTTTTTTTAATATGTTTTAGTCTCCAAGGCCCCAAAAATATAAAATAATACCCTGGAGAACTCTTATAGTCAATGACTAGACCATACATTTTTCGTAAATAGTTGAATCAAACCGAAAATGGATAAACTCCATCAGAAACATGACCTTTAAACTACTTTTACGAGTGTGAAAGTGACAAGTTCACTTGACGATCTTTTCATATTTTGAGCGTCTAAAAAGAGCATAAATATGACTCTGCTATGGTTCCTTTTTCATAAATATTTTTACGAGCCCGAAAAAGATATAAAAGTAGACTCGACACCTTTGTACAAAGTTTTAACGAGCACAACTATGGTATCAAGAGCACTCAGGAGCTTTTTCGATTTCATAGAAAATGAAAAAGATGAAATAAAACTCTTGTGTAACCAAAAACATCTCCATGAATCCTGTAATTCTCAACAAAAGCTAATTAAGCTCTAGTTTGACCAAAATTGAACAATATTTGACAAAAAATGGGTAAAAATAAAAAAAGTATTAATAAATAACCCAAAAAGTAAATAAATAGGTTAGAATAGTAAAAAAATATTTACCATTTGGTTTTTAGCCAGCTTGGTGGAGAAGATCCCTTTTGAGGTCGAATTTGGTGTGACGATTACATGAGCTACAGGATTCCATTTCACATTTCATCCAAACCACGTGAAAGATCTCTTTGTTACCTTCATTTATATTGTTTTAGATTTTTATTTAAAGTCATTTTTTATTGTTTTGAGTCCATTCCTTGAGGAGATATTGTGCCTTCACACCACTACAATTTTCATTTGTGGGAAGAGAAGTGGTGACCTACCACCACACATTTGATTCACATAAGGTGCAGTGGCACCACTTTGTGGAATAAGATGGGGTGATGGTGCAATTCAGCCCCAAAAACTCAACCATGAGGAAAAAAGTAAAAGTTTTAAGGTTTGGAATGATCCATTAATGCCTCAAATTTGTTATTTACATATTTTTCAAGAAATCATGGAGGTGTGGAAGGAAAGTGAACATAAAATGGATGATATATGCGCTACCAATGACTGAAATACTGTAAATGCACTTTGAGAGTGTGGAATCTTGAAATTATTCCAAATTCCAAGCATGAGAGCACAATTCTGTCTACTAGATCACTTGATCAGGATGTGGAATCCTAATCAATAGTATTTCAAGGTGGTATCCCACATCCTTACCTTATAGGTGGAGGACATTTAATTCCTTATTGTATTGTCTATGTAGTGTGCACCTATTGCTTTAAGTAGTCCAAGAGGTGGAGACATTACCATAGAGGATCTCATAGCCGAATATTGTACTCTTGGGACACAAATGAGTGGGAATAATATTCCCATCAAAGAGGTGATCGATATACCCCTCAGCACTTTCTTATTTACCATGCAGAGGGTGGTAGGGAGTCATGCATTGCATCAATATTCTAGAGCACATATGATTTATTCCTTGGAATGTTTGACTACCACAATGTTTAACTGGGAAAAGGGCCTATTGGTGGTTTTGAAGGACCAACTAACAAAGTGTCATAGGGGTGAGTTGAAACAATTTGGTTACAAGTCTATTGCAGTTTATTTATTTTTGTGAAGGGTCCCACTTTCGAGGCCACAAGTCACAATTAATGGGATCGATGAAAGATATCCATGCATGATTCGTTGGGTTGAGGTGATAGCTCTCCATGATGGAAGTGGGACTTGGATCAAATACAAATCACCATTTTTCCACTGATTGAAAGATCATCTATTGTTGGTATAGGATTATGCCTGCGTGAGCACTGAATTCCATGGAGATCCAAACTTGGCTCTTCCAGAGGGAAAGCAGTAGGGTTACCTTGGTAAGAAATACACTGCGATGCATACTTTTTATGTTATATTATTTTTATGTATGGTATTGAGACTACTTTCCTTACTATGCATATGTCAGTGAATCTAGGCCACCAAGATCCTCTCATGTTTCAAGGAAAGGGGAAGCTAGACTTGTCCATCAGGAGGCCACTGAGGAGTTGCAAGAGGTTGAGGAGAACCTCTAGAGACTCACCATGGATATTCTAGATATATCCATTGAAGATTTACCAAGGATATATCAGCGACACACTACCAGTTTATTTGGACGCTTTAGATGGCTTCTTCGTAGGGTGGCAAGGGCCATCATGTCATATCATGAGTAGAATCAATGCTTAGTATGGATATCAATGAAAGCTATGAGCCTCAATATTTTTTTTTATCTTGTTATATTGAAAGATGCTATGCTTCAGACTTGGTCTTAGAACCACTTTTTGTACAAACTCTTATGCATAATATAATTTTTTATTTTTTATTTTTTTTCTGGCTTAAAAGAAATGTTTGAAATGGAATGTATTTACATGAGTCTCATCTTAATTTACATATTTTCATGTTATAAATATAAAAATGCCAAGAATGTGCAATATTCCAATCCAATATGTATTCAAAAATTAAATTAAAACACCTTGGGACATGTTGATATGTTATAGACTCGAATGATCATTAAATGAGACATACTCTTCGAAACAGGTGAAGGAGTACAAAGTTGCCGATGGCATAAATATGATTCAACTAAGAAATCACTAACTATGAGTCTAGGTAGAAAATAATATGATTGAAACCATAGGAGGAATATTAATTCAATAATCCTATCACTGCGTGATATTCAACAATATTATTAGTAGTTGGACCTAAGGAAACTCCACCTGAACTAAATAGGTCATGGGCTTGAGAATAAAGTACCCAAGCTGTTGAAGTAATATTTAGGGTATGACGATGTGAACCATCCACAAATACATATAAATAAGTCAAATGAAAAGTCAAAACATGATAGGGGATAAGTAGTCATGGATAGGGCACGACTCAAACCACACCAAAACAAGAAATCACACCAATTAAAAAGTTAACTATACATAAATGTACATGGTACACACACGAAACTTATTAAGCATAGTACCTCTTGAGGTAAATTCCATTACAAGGCTTCCTGAAAGGTATACCATCATAATATACTATGATAAATTTTACCCATAGGAAGATCTAGGATCCTCAGAGAAACTCACAAATTGAATTTGGTGCAAAACCAACAAAAAACCACTAAATGAGAAGCAATCTACACATGCAATGTGAATGAAAACAGGTTATATTTTGGCTGTATAACATAAAAAAATGTTAGTAACAGTTTTATTTTACATCAGAAGTGTTTTGTGAGGCTTTGTGATCACAATGTGACTGTACAAGTGAAAATTGCCAAATTGGCATCAATCCCCCTAGGTGGGCCAATAATGCTCCAAATCATCCCAAATGGACATGAATTTATATGTGGACATGGATGAGGTGACGTAGGGAAATTATTACACCTTGGCATGCATGGGTGTGGAAATTTGGGTGAGTGAGAGGCTCTAGGTGGCATTAAATGCACCAAATCAAGCTAAAAATGGACAAAATCCACCTCTAGTGCTCCTAGTCAAGCAAAATGTCCACATTCAATGAATGGGAAAACACCAAAAATGATGAGGGTGCACATGTGTCTATTTGAATTATTTGGAGTGATCATGTGGGTGTGAATGCCTCAATTTGACTTGGTATTTGTCCAACTAAGCACCCTAAGTCCAAAACCATAGTGTATTAATGCATAAAAGCAATAAAATTGACTAACGAGTTAGAATAAGGTACTAATGGGTTGGATTACTATTCTAACACCCTCCATTAATAAAAAAACTAAGCGCAGCTCAAAAAATGAAGGAGGCCTTGGAAAAAATGGTTCAAATCACCTCAAATGCATAATTCAGAAATTTTATTTGTCCATGTAAACCGAGGAAAAGAAGGAAAACCTCATGGGACAAAAATTTCCCTCAAGAATCGACATGGGGCTGAAACCTGCAACAAATAGTAGAAAATCACTATCTGTCACTCACCCCAAGTGAATATATCAGGTGAGTGAAGGTCTTCTTTGTGAAAGTCTTGGTGAAAATGTCGACAATTTGCTCGGTGGATGGGAAATATTGCTGTGAAATCACCCTGTCATGCACTAAGCCCCGGATGTAGTGCATATGGATCTCAATTTTATTTGTACTTTGCCTATGAAATGGATCAGTAGATATTTTTATGGAACTTTTATTGTCCACCCAAATGTTTGTGTGAGAATCAATTTTGACACCAAATTCCCGAAGAATTCCCTACAACCAAACACAGTGTGTAGCTGCATTGATGGCTTCCCTGTACTCGACCTCTGTTGATGAAATTGAAATGGTGTGCTGTTTCTTAATTGAACATAAAATGCAAACTTCAGAAAGCATACATAAAAAACCTGAAGTTGAATTCCTGTTAGTGGGATCTCCATCCCAATCTGAATCAGAAAATCCAGCTAGTGAAGAGAGGAACTAGCTGAGTGGTGAACCCCTAAATTATTTGTACCCTAGACATACTGAAGAATTATTTTTTCTTCCCTCCAATGGATATCATGTGTCTATTTCATATTTATTTCTACAGCACTTACAACATAATATAGATCTGGTCTTGTATGTGTAAGATAGAGCAGGCTTCCTACTAGTTTCCTGTAGATTGTAAAATATACCAATGGAGAATTGCCAAATTCCTGCAATTTGATGCCATAAAGAAAGGGAGACTTGGATTACTTACACTCAGCCATGTTAAAATTAATTATCAGGTCTGAAGCATACTTTGGTTTACTCAGCATTATTCCCCTTTCACTTTGCTCAATTTTCAACCCCAAAAATTGCCTTAGCTATCCTAGGTCGGTCATGGAAAATTCATTATGTAAAGATGACTTAATTGAAACAATTGAAGTCGTGTAGATACCTGTAATTAGAATTTCATCAACATAAAGAACAATAACCTGCAAAATACCATCATGTTTCTGCAAATATACATTAGGATTTGATTTGCATCTAGTGAAGCCAATAGAGAGCAAGAAAGCATCCATCTTAGGATACCAAGCCCTGGGTGCTTGTTTGAGTCCATAGAGTGATTTATTCAACTGGAATATAAGTGAAGGATCCTCTTGGAAAAACTTAGGTTTCTACATTTATATATCTTCTTGTAGCTTTCCATGTAGGAATGCACTCTTGACATCCATATGGTGCACTTGCCAACCCTTATTAGCTGCAATTGCTGGAACTAGTATTATGGAGTCCATCTTTGCAATTGGTGCAACGCTCTCTATGTAATCAACACCATGGACTTGAGAAGATACCTTAGCAAATAATATTTCTTTGTATTTCATATCTGAACCATCAACATAAATTTTTGTTCGGAAGATCCACTTGCATTGAACAAGCTTCCTCTTGAGAGGAAGGGGAACCAATTCCCATGTCTCATTCTCTTAGAGAGAATGGAAATATTCTTTCATTGCTGTTTTCCATATTGGGTGATTACACTCTTGATGATATGTCTGTGTATCATATCCAATCATCATATAACTGTGCTCGGCAAGAGCACTATTACTTGCAAAGGAATCATTACTAGTTTGAGATCTACTCTTCCTGGGCTCTTGGGTATTTCCAACCAATTCCCCTGCAGCTTGTATGATTTTTTCAGCCCACTTGGGACTTGATGGTGACTCATATACAAAAACAGCATCTTCATACATATTATTATCAGGTATATCATAAAAAATATAGCATGAATCATCACTTACATCATCAAATAGTTGAGGAGAAGAGCACTCCCCTGGTGCATGCTCAAAATATGGTATTGGTTCCTCTTTGAATGGAACACTTATTTCAGCAAATGTCTTGAGTGTGGAAGTGTCAAAGAGTTTGTAACCTTTTGTATCCTCACCATATCCAACCTGTTGGGTCCCAAAATGATCCTTTTTAACCACATCCCTTATACCCTATTTGTCTTATCTTATTCCATTTTGCACACCAAATAGACATTATTTCCTCACTTGAGTCCTAAATCTTCACAGGTATGATTATTTATTGTTTCATCTTATTAATGCTTATGATTGTTATAATTAGGAATTTGTTTCTTGCATTATGCTAACTCAATATGATTTCACAAAGATAGTGAAAACTGTGAGAGATTACAGGTGTAGCATCCCGAGTGGTCTAGAGAGAATATGAGCATCCACTATCAGCTATGACTTGGAAGTACCATCTATACATGTAGATCTAACCAAGGTTCATCATTCTACGCAGCCTGTGAAAGACATGGATGTGACAGACATGGCTGTAATAGACTGAGCTACAACATCGCGCCACTGCTTGAAGTTAGCTGCAATCATCCAAGCCTTTCTTGAATTGGTTCTGTTATTCATTTACTGGCTCATGCAACGTAATTTCCTATATTCCCTACCTCTATTTAATTCCACTCATAGCTGTAACAATGCATGTAACATGGCATATTGAATATCGTAGATATTCATGGATTCCCGATATTAGTGGGTTAGGGTTACATTTGTTGATGTATAAGTACATGGAATAATTTAGAGCTAGGGGTTGGACAATATCAGATTTTGTTGTGTAAGCTGTAACCGAGACTGTGTCTTCATTTCACCATTTTAATATAGGTAGTAGGATTCTTCACATCTATGTGTTTTAACTTGTGTTAGTTCCGGCGTCTCTATTCGAAGGCTAGGCCCTCCTT
Organism: Pseudotsuga menziesii; assembly: GCA_001517045.1. NCBI lineage: Eukaryota > Viridiplantae > Streptophyta > Pinopsida > Pinales > Pinaceae > Pseudotsuga > Pseudotsuga menziesii. The sequence goes on from LPNX010477535.1 coordinate 425,279, forward strand.
CCCACAGAGATCTCCTAGTTAATTAGATGCTTGCTTAATTAGTTGTGTGGTGTGGATGTTACATTATATGCATTTGCTTCAGTATTTGCAATAATCATGTTAATCATTGTGTTTCTCTGAATACCCAGTACTTGCATTTTCTTTAAGTTGCAGTTGTGTGGTGTGATAGTCGACTGTGTATGTTAGTTTCTTTTATGCATGTATGTAGTAGCTGTAACAGTCAAGCTCTCCCTTAGTTTCCTTTCAATTACTTGTCTTGCTCAGGTTTTCTAATTCAGGTAGAATATGGTTTAGAACTATTGATTCAATTCATGTTATTTATCATTTCTAGATTAAGATTGTATTAGCTAGTCACAATTGATCTACATGCAGTTTGGTAAATTAGGATTTAACTTTATGCAAAAGTAATTCTAGATATTTATTTCAAGAATCATTCAATATTGGATTGAAGTTGTAGGAAGTAATTGCAATTTTGAATTCTTAGATAGGTATTTTAGATCAGTTTTGATTATGGGTGAAGTTTGACAAAATAGATAAGTATGACAGTTTATTCAGTCATCAACTACTTAGTGTTTAAGCACAGATAGTGTAAGTTATCTTTGAAATAAAAGACTTCCCTAGGTTGACAGTTTATATTGAGCATTCTGCATGATGGTTTTAATTAACTGACATATAGAGTGACTAACATTTTGGCATTGTTGCCAAGGAAGGTAATTATTAGACACCATAGTAGTTGCATCCATTCATTTTTATTCAGTTTTTAAAGTTTGCATGTTTTGGGTTGCATGAATACGAGAAGAGTATAGCGTGGCATTCCTATAACCACCAGAACTCCTCAGAATACTAACATTGTCGGTGTTCGAGGTTGTGGCAGAAACCCAACATTGGGGAGAAGAACATTCATTGATGGTCTAGTTTCTAGAGCTAATTCCTCTACTGGAGCTCTCCATCAAGGATCCTTCATGATAAGAAGTACAATTAATCCCCAGGTGGAAGAATCAATTTCCACAGTGGAGAACACAGGAGGAGTTGCGACACCCTCAGGTGTCCCTGCATAGGAAATTTTTTTTACTGATGTGGGAGGGGATGATTGAGATGTGATTTATCACATTAATGGGAAGGAGGTGACAAAGGAGGAGTGGGCACAATTTCATTAGAAGTGGGACGACCAGAGGAAGAAAAAAGATGGGAGAGCAGAGGAAAATATGAATAACAAACATGAACCGAAAGACCATGAAGAAGAGATGGGAGAGAACCATCACAATGATGGTGATTCCCCACAGGAGGAAACAATTACTACGCTCCAGTTCCCAATTCGACAACCAGTTGGAAAATCCCCCATGAAAAACATATCACAATCTGTATTACCTCATTTTCATGGGAAAGACACCGAGGATTTGGATGAATTCCTCTTCGAGTTTGACATCCTTTGTTGCAGCTACACATACACATCAAACGAGAAGAATTTAAAACTTTTTCTTGCCACTTTGAATGATAACGCACTATGATGGTTCATGAGCCTGGGTGGCGAAACTGTCACCACATGGGATCAAATGAAACAAGTGTTCTTGGAGAAATACCAGAAGTACTGTAACACTAAAGATAAAAGAGAATAATTGTTCAAGATGGTACAAAAGTACGAAGAAATTCTGGAATATTTTGTTGAAAAAATCATGTACAATGCACAAAGGGTTGGACAGAATAATATGGGGATAGATGTGCTTAAGATAATCCTACTTTGTGGGATTAGGGAAGACTACATAGGTATGTTGAAATTGATGGGAAAGGGAGATATCTGAAAGGAATATTTTGAAAATATTATTGAATTATGGAGAAGGTATTCCAGAGGATCCTCCAAGACCAACAAACAGGACAAATTGGAACAAGATTCCTTCGATAGAACACAGAATTCATCCAATGGAGGAGCCACCTGAGAAGAAATAGGAAATATTCTCGAGAACTTCAAAATAGAGATTATGAGCTCCATCTCCTCAGAAATAGATGTCCTAAGGGCGAAGCAGAAGAAAGCACTAGAAGATTTAACACTCAATGTATTCTACCCCAAATGTAGGAAGAAACATCCCCTGAAGGAGTGCCCACTTAACAAGGTAGAAGTGTGTCAGCTCTGTGAACTGAACCATGATACGAAGGATTTCCCATCACTACCTCAAGTGAAGGCAGTTCTATAGGAATCAACTCCAGATATGGAACCAACCTACTTCATTACCCAGAAAAAGCCTTGTCAACCTCAAAACCAAAGGTATGGCTCCAGAATCATTGCCATTTTTGAATAATATAAATAAATGGAATAATATGCATCACATGAATACACAATTCCCTTCACCCTATTCCAACCATCAATGGCAACCTTCTCAACCTCCTATGCAGAATTTCAACTCCTGGAACTCTTGGACTCAGCCACCAAACCAACAGAATTCTTGGCCTCATGGGTGGAGGAACTTCCATCCAGGAAACCAGTTTCCCCATAGCGAATCTCCTCAATAGTTTCCAAACCAACAGTTTCCTTACCAACAATACCTTGAGCCATACCAGCAGTACCAGCAGCCGCAGCTACAAATCCAGAAAAAATGCTACACCTAAGATGCCTATACAACCACAGTTGCCTGGTCAACCTAACCCAAACCCAAACAATAAAGAACTCCACCATTTTGAGACTTCCAACATGCCCACTTACTCCATTACTTTGGTTCCATGTCACGACATATGCTTACGATCAGGGAGAGTAGTGGAGCCTCTAGTCATTAGGGATGTTCCATCCTCTGTGTTTGAAGAAAGGATGAACCAGTAGTACTCATCCCACACAATAGTACCCATTATTGAGGATGCTGAAAGTCCTACCGAGACACCAACTGAAACACACAGAGAAACAACTATTGAAACACAACCTACACAACTGATTAGAGAACTGCCATATCCTGAAATACTGACACTATAGAAAGCAGTGGAACAACCTCAGTTTAACCTCTTAGGAGAGTTGAAAAATATTTATGTAAAAATTCCACTGCTGGACACCCTCCATGATGTGCCTATTTAAGCCAAAATAGTTCAAGACCTGTGTGTAAGAAAACCAGGTAGAAAACCCAAAGATCCTCCCACTGTCCATGTCATAGGGAAACTATCTGAATTGATAATGGGAAAAAATATCCTAGCCAAATATGATGACCCTAGGAACCTTACTATCACCATGCATATTAGGAACACACAAATACCGAATGTGTTGGTATATCTATGCACTGCTATTAACTTTATGACCATAGAAACTATACGAAAACATGGGCTCACTAATCTTTGGCCAACCCATACCATTCTAGAACTAGCTGACAGGTCCACTATCAAACCTAAGGGAATCTTGGATGACCTCATCGTCTTAGTTTTTTTTGTGGGATTACCCTACTGACTTCTTGGTGTTACAACCCAAGTCGTAGCTAGGAAGACACCCGCTGATCCTAGGAAGACCCTGGTTAGCTACAACAAACGCTTGCATCAGCTGTCGGTCAGGGTCTAAGACCATATCAGATGGGACTAAAATGAAAAACCTTACCATGTATCCTCCAGCTTGACTTAGTCTAGAAGATGAAAATCCATTATGGATGGAGCTGGAGGAAGAGGAGGGTGTTTAATCACTGTTAACAATAGGAAAGGCCTTGACTTTTAAGAATGAAACAGAGGATAATACCATTAATAGTTTCATCAGTGAGCCCACTTCTATCAACAAACAAATTTCTCAGATCTTGAATAGTACCCTAGGTGAAGAAGAGCAAGAAAATCTCACAGATGAGACATTAGTCAGTGACACCCACATAATTCCAGTGATGAAAAATTTGAAAAGTGTTCCAGTTGAGATAGAGCTAAGAAAAACACTGAATATCAATCCTCATATAGCTCCTGATGAACATGAATGCTTGATCACTCTCTTGAAAAAGAATAAGGGGGCATTTTCCTGGGAGTACACGGATATGAAGGGTATCCCTTCTAATATGTGCACCCACCACATTTATATAAAAATTGGCTCCCATCCTATGTGCCAACCACAACGAAGGATGAACCCCAATATTAGGGACATTGTGAAGGAGGAAATTCAAAAACTCCTGGAAGTAGGGTTTATATACCCAATCTCAGACAGTGAGTGGGTTTCTCCACTTGTGACAGTACCCAAGAAGAATGGGAAATGGAGATTCTGCGTGGATTATATAGAGTTAAAGAATGAAACATAGAAAGATCACTTTCCTTTGCCTTTCATTGATCATGTAATTGACACCCTGTCTGGGAAAAAGTTCTTTTCCTTCTAGATGGGTTTAGTGGGTACAATTAGATCCATATTGCTCCTAAGGACCAATACAAGACCACCTTCACCTGACTCTTGGGTACCTTTGCATACATGGTACTTCCCTTCGGTTTGTGCAATGCACTAGCCACCTTTCAGAGAGTTGTGATTGGCATCTTTTCAGAGATGGTCAATAATAGTATGGAGATTTTCATGGATGAATCTACCCCATATGGCAGTGAATTTGAGGAGGCATTGAAAAAATTAGAGAAGGTTTTAACAAGCTGTGAGGAAACCCAACTATCTTTGAGCATTGAAAAGTTCCATATAATGATGAGCGAGGGTGTAGTGCTGGAGCACTTTATTTCTGCTAATGGCATCCGGGTAGATCCATCCAAAATCAGGGTAATTGAAAATATACCCGCTCCTAGAACACAGAAAGAGGTATGTAGCTTTCTAGGGCATGCTGGTTATTATAGAAGATTTATAGAAATTTTTTCCAAACTAGCTTCTCCTTTATTTACCCTATTGATGAAGGATGTACAGTTTGTTTGGAACTATGCATGCCAAACAACGTTCACTAAACTTAAGAAGAGGCTATCTACATCTCCTATATTAAGGAGTCCCAATTGGGCTCTACCTTTCCACATTTCTTCAGATGCCTTAGATACTGCCATTGGAGCAGTGTTGGGACAACAGGATGGTCAAGCACCATATGCAATTTACTATATCAGTAAAAACTTGGCTCATACTGAACTCAATTACACTATTATAGAGAAAGAATTTTTAGCCATTGTCTACTCCATTAACAAATTCAGGCATTACTTCACTGGATATCCCACCTTTGTACACACTAACCACTCAACCATCAATTATTTAATGAACAAACCAGTTACAAATGCTAGGCTAACTAGATGGTTGTTACTATTACAGGAGTTCGATATTACCATTTTTTACAGGCCTGTGAAAGAAAATGTTGTTGCTGATTTTTTATCTCATTTTACTAATAGTGATGACATATTACCATTCGAATATTATTTCCCAGATGAACATTTATTTGTAGTTTCATCTCATTCCCCTTGGTATGAATATGTTGCTAACTACTTAGCTGCAGGAAAGCTTCTGGCACATTTAACAAAAAGAGAGAAAAGGAAAATTATTCAATAAAGTTCTAGGTATTTTTGGATATATGGTCATATTTGCTACATAGGTCCTGATATTGATATCAAAAGATGTGTTAGAGAGGATGAAGTCTTTGTTAGCTGGAAATACACACCTCCTATAGATAAGAGCTGCTTCCCTAGTCTGAATGGTTCAGATCTAGAACAAAACATAGACACGGAATGCTAGACTCTCCCTAGATCTGGTTAATCACTTGAATGGAATGCCATGATGCTTCTCTAAAAGTTTTTCCTCACTATCCTTGTAGAATAACCTATAAAATATGGAAGACAACAAAGAAAACATGATAGCATACAATATAATCAACTAGATCTATGCTTTTGACCAAGGAATTAAGCAATATAAACACATGAAACAATAAATATGGGAAAGAAAATACATTCTTTATTAATGAATGATTGGAGAGACTAAAACCTTCATGCCTTGGTGTTGACAGTCCCTTCCAATGGCTCCTTGCCTCTAACTACACCTTTCCTCCAAAGACTCGAGAATGATTTTGACAGAGTTTGGGTATGGAACACAATTCGTCCTCCTCTGACCCATGGGGGATGAGCTAGTATTTAAAGGCATGGGAGGATAAGTATGTGTTGACGCTTGGAAATTCGCAGGTAACAACAACAAGGGATTCTCCCCAGTCAATGTTCCCAACTAGCCCGTGACTGTTTGGTGTAGGGAATCCGTCCAGTTTGCGGTTCGGCTACCGTAGGTCAAGTAACAAAAACAAAGGCTTTATCGGTTGCGACCCGATCCACCATGTATATTTTTGTAATTTGACTTAAATTATGAAGTGCAAGTGCCTAATTAACCATGTAGGGTGATAAGAGACAAGGAGCAGTCACAAAGTGATGCTCAGGTTCTTACCTCTCTTCTTAGAACTCACAAGCATCTTGATCACATATGTAGTAATCAAATAAAACTATCTATCTATCCTCGGGGAGCAAAATTGCAACTTATTTATGAGTAATGTGTATTGTGCATGCATTATAAAGAGAAATTATAGTTAGCTGATATTCCTTCCTACAACACATGAACGATTAAAGATATTTGGACAATCAGATAGCCAATTGTTTATGAACAATATACATTACTCCTGGTGGTTATTCCACAAAATAAACTAGAAATCATTCAAACAAGAACATAGGCTCTAAGAGTTAGAACGATCTCACAGTTAATGGACAAAAAGCTGGAAAAACAAAATAGTTCATCTTTCCGCAATCCACAGCATAACATTTGAAAGTCCCACCAATCTTTCTCCAACAGGCAAACAATAATCCTTTATTGCAAAAAAAAGTAGTTCTTCTTACAATATCGCTTTACATGTATAACTAGGAAAAATCCTCTCTTCCTTCTAAGCCTTCTACATTTATACAAAAAGGGTGAGATTGTTGGGCTGCCCAAAGTAACCTTTGGGCTTCCCAACTCTTCACCTCCAATGCTTCACTTTTCCCAATGTTTTTACAAAAATCGTTACAAATTACAAAAGTGACCAATATTTTACGAGGAGGGTCCCACTTGGGTGTCCAGAAACTTCTTCCACGCTGAAGCTTCAGAAGCAATGCCTTCAAACGCACAAGGCTCCAAAAATTGAATGTTGATCTCAAGCTTTGCAGCCTGGTTCTTTATAGCCTCAATCCTAGATGCACTCAACCGAAGCTGATCCTCCAAAAGCTAAACGCTAATGGCAAAATGATCTACTTCGTTCCTTAAGATTTGGTCATCCAGGGCCTTAATATGTTGTACTCTCGCTTCCCCCTCCTGATATCTCTTCTGCAACATCTCCACAAATGAGTTCTGGTCTGGGAAAACATCAAGCCTATGTTCGGCCTCTATTTGGCACCGACTGTAGGTAATAAGGAGCCTCCTGAAAAAATCTATGCATGCTCCTTTCGTCTTTTTAACAGCTTTTTTGAAATCCTCTGCGGTATTTATAGCAAACTCCAGCAAGTCATAATCCCTCTCGAGGGCCTGTTTATCCTTCGATGGTAGCTTTGCTGGAGTTTCTTCATTATTTTTCATCCTTGCCATTCTTGCAGTCAGGACTTCATGGATGTCCTGAGATCTATCAACAAAGTAAGAGAAGGTTTCCAGGATTTCCTCTAATCGGCCATCTACTTGCAGAACTTTACATCTCTCCTCTTCTATGGAAGTATGCAGTTGCAACATCTTGGCCTTTTGTGCTAACACATGCTCTTTGAACGGTTGGAGGTTGACTTGCTGCTCCCTTTCTTCCTCTAAAGTAGTGGCTAAAGAAGAAATCTGCTCTTGAAGCTTTCTCTCTTGTTCTTGAGCTTGTTGCTCATTTGCTTCTAAGGCGGTCTTTTGCTGCTCTAAGTCTCCTATCTTTCTTAGCAGTTGTTCTTTCTCCACCCGAAGCTCTTGATACTCTCACTGCACTCTCTCTAGACACTCCTGTGTAGTTTGCCTAACTTGTCTCTCCACTTGGAGGAGTTGCAGTTCATCTTGTGAAGAACTTATCTCCCTTTTCATGTCCTCATATTTCCTTTTCAGCTTGTTGCTTTCCTCTCTCTCCTTCCTCAATGTGTCTTTCAGTTGAGCAGAGGATTTCTTGGATAGCTCCAAGTCTGTCATAATCTTGTCCACATTATCCTTCGAAGCTTGGATTAATGTAGCTCCTGCTCTGATGGTGAATCTTGGATCTTGGCCTTTCCCAAATACAATGGGTGTATCCATTATCATTTTCCCAGACAGACCACCTGTTTCAACCTTCCTTTCTGTTCTCTTCACTATCCTCTTGGTCTCCCTGTCATAGAAAATAGTATTGAAATCAGGTATCTCTTCCCCTTTCTTCCGTACAAAAGGGATCATATTGAGTGTAGGGACCACAGATTTCCTAGGTGTGCTAGCAGTAGGCACCTCTGAGTCCCATACTTTGGGATTTTCAATGTCCTAGGTCTGGCCATCAGCTGTGTTAGAGGCTGACTATTCTGTCTCTGTCTGAGTCAGCTTTAGCCTCTCTGCTTCTTGCTTCTGTATCTCCTCATCCAACTTCTTTTTCTTTTCTTCTTCTTCTTTCCTTGCATCTTCCTCAGCTCTTCTAGCTACCTCTTGTGAAGCTTTTCTTTTCTCTTCTTCTTCTCCCTGCAGCCACCCTGCAGCTTCTTGTGCCAACCTTTGGGCTTCCTCATTTCTTCTCCTTGCTTCTTCATCAGATTTTGCTTGTTCATCTCCCTTCCCACCTTTGGTGATTATATTATTCTTAAACCTTCTCCTCAAGGCTGTCATGTTCAATGCACTTCGGAAGACTGATTCTTCTCTATCCCAATGGTGGGTATACTCAAAATGTACGTTGTTTTCTTTACAATGTTCAGCTACTTTACCACATGAGTCATTTCTATTGAAAGGCATCTCATCAAAATGAAACCTTTCCAACTCTTCTACAAATTCATCAGCTTTCTTCAATCTGGTGAACCTGTAACTTCCTAACTTAAAGGGAAAAGGAGGATATGCAGCCTTCTTATGCTCAAACAAGAAGCTCGCTATGCCATCCAAGAAGACCTGCCTAACCGCCTCCTTGTGAATGATGTAGTCAGTGGCGTATTTGGGCAGCAGGGAAGGTGTTATTGAACCTCCAAACATCCTGAAGTAAAGGCCATCCTCAGTCAAATAGTAGTCTGCATATTCTTCTATTACTTGCAGCGCCTCCTCTGACATGCAATCACACTCCTTCAAGAAAATGAGCGTATACAGTGGCATGATGAAGTGTTCATAGACTTCTCAATAATGGCTGTGATACTTGTGCACCCACAGTGGTTTACATGTAGAATAGACATGCATTCTTTCCCTATCCCAGATGAACTTGAGGCCAGGGAAAGGCTGATTGCACAATATACAATCGACAAGTATGGAACTCATATAGAATTCAGACCTTTTTTAGGATACTCCACCCAAGGCTGAGGCCAAGCAGGCAGAGAGACTGTTTGATACTATGTTGGCCCAGTTGAAAATGGTCCTTTGGGTTGCAACATAAAATATGATTGGCATCCATTCCAATTTGAAGAACCTGCCATGAGCTCTTCCAAAAATCCTGTTAAGCATTAAAGCTATGAACCTGTATGGGGCCCTTAAGCTTGCTATATCATACTCTCTCGTAGCCCTGGTTCTGAAATGATTTCCTGATAGAAACATTCTTTTAATGGTCTCGACAAGGTCCATTCTAATGTTATTCAACCAATCATTAGACATAAATATTTGCACTTCTGGCAGGTGGTAGGCCAGAGCTACATATCCTGGGCTATATGCAGCATAGCCCTATTTTTCAACATTCTCCAGGATCATTGTGGTCACATCTTCTCGGGGTAGAATCCAACCAATTACTTCAGAGCATGGGAACAGCTCTGGTCTGGTGGAAATCTTCATTTGGAAAGATCTCTCGATATTGGCATATATTCCCTCTTCTTCCAAGCTCATATCAGGCACCTCTCAGTGCGTGATCAGTCTGTAAATATCTCCCCATTGGTACTCTGGCTCCACACCCGATATGCACTTGGTGTCTTCATATATGTATTCCATTTTGGTAATGACCTCCACTTCGAGCTCTTCCTTGACCACCGGGGCCTTCTTCTTTTTCCTTTTCGATATTTCGAGTTCAAAAACTTCCTGCCATATATGAGATTGTACACATTAAGCTATTTCCAGAGAAGTTGCAAACATTGAGACATCAAAGTGCATTATTTCACTTCAACTATGTTTAATATGACATAAGTAATTAAATGAAGCAAATATGTGTATGCATATAAGCTGAAATCAGAACTCTGGTGAGAAATAAAATCTACATTGAAATAAAGAAATTGTTGGCTCGTCGTGGGTGCCATAACCATCGCGTGGCACAGGATTGATAGAGGAACTATGCAGGACTTTCGACGGTGTTATATATTAATAAAACACTACCCCAGAAATTGATGGCCAATAAAACTACATGCAGTAATACATCCCCCTCCACTAGCTTGGGTTCGAAACCGGCCATGAACCGGTTGCGCGGAAAAACACGGTGAAATACGGCTAGGGTTTAAAGGATGCGGGTAGCACAAAAAATGGGACAAACAATCCAAGCCCCATAGGGAGAGGCCACAGAAAACCTACTCCTACCCAAACATCATCACACAGGGCGAATTGGTGCAGACAACGTAATGGCCGTCTGCACCAATCCCCCTCAATCACTAAATGCAGTGTCGCATAAAAAACAGCGGTGGGAAAAACTACTCAGTGGGTCAAATAGCCCCCCCCCTTTTCGCAGACAGTAACGCCACAAAATATCGAATATATAGGCATGTAACTTAACAGGGCAAGGGAAAACGACCGCGGAAAAAACCAAACTGTAGAAAAACCAACCAAATGCTCAATAGAACAGAACGGGTAAGGTGACAAGATCCTACCTGGAAACACTGCGTGAATGACGGGAAGAAAAATGGTCAAAATCCCACAGTTGAGCCACCTGGACGCGGGTACCGACAATGGGGTCCTTGCAAGCTCGAGAGGCCGACAGCGCACTGGAGCGAATGATCACGATAGTTGAAAATAGAATAGAAAAATAAAACACGACCCCATATATATATAACCATAAGTAGCGGGTGGGAAATCAAAACGGATGGAAGAAGACTAACTGATCGGGGGGAAAAAGCATATTTCTTTCCACAACGGCGGATGGCCAAACCACTAATCCATCCACGGGGACAACCGGCTTGGAACTTCGCAAGACTAAACGCCAGGGCAATAGTGGGATTGGGAGCCGCAACGGCGGAGCCATGAAGGATAAATCAATCCGTGTTGGGGCTCCGAACCTAAAGGTCCTTAGTTTTGGTAACTCCGCAGTTTTTGAGGAAGTGTAAGCGGAGTTACAACCTAAAATAGTCTTAGGGGTGTCGTGGGTGAGTCGAACCCCCTTTTTGTAACTAACTCTTGGGTTAAATCCAGGGTTAGGGTTTTGGGCGCCCATGGTGTAAATCCATGGTTTTGTAACAGTGCGCTATATAAATAGGCACTTATGTAAAGAAGTAGGGTTAGGTATTGAATGATTATCTTATGAAGCTAATGTAATGCAAAGATAAGAGATTGTATAAGGGTTTTTGTATGAAGGTTAAGTCCCAACTGTGTGCGTGGATGACCTCTGCCGTTGTGTGCACAGAGGGGTTTTGTTGGTGAAAAGAAAGATCTACAGCTGTGTGCGCAGAGGCCTACTGCTGTGTGCGGGGCTTTGAGGACTGAAGAGATCTGTAGCTGAGTGCACAGATCAAAACTGTCATTTTAGTTGTAAAGAGTTAAATAAAGCGCAGTTCTATGGACGTAGCCCCTACACTGGGGGTGAACCACATGACATCTGGTGTTGTGGTTCATTTGTGTGATTTGTTATTATATTTTATGTGCTGTTAAGTAAATAAATAATAAAGTAAGATTGTTGTTAATAACTAGCTTCAATGTGAATTCTCAACTATGGGTTGTGCAAGTAACTGTTCATTTATCTAATCGTGAAGGTGCATAATTGATAGTACAAGCATTGTGTTAAGTAATTATTAATAGTGAAAGACTAAAGGTACAGTAAGAATCTCTCTTCTGTTTGTAGAAACCTAATTCTGCGGCACCCCATAGCTATTTCGGGTGAGACTGTAGCCTGTTCGCAGGCTGCTGCCGAAAGGGGAAACACTGTGGGTCTTTTGTTGGTGCGAAGTTAAAAGGTGAAACCCGGGTCTGCCCTATTTAGCCCAACAAATTGGTTCCATTGCCGGTTGAACTAAGTATCTGTTGAAGAGAGATCTACGTCGTAACTTGAGGGCTATGTTTTGGCGACCCTCTGTAAAAGAAATTGGTGATTGGGTCGATGCGACCTATTTGAAGTTTGCAGAACAGGAAAATAAAGATCCCCGTCGTAGCGCGGAACAATTTTTGCAAAGGTACGTTTTTTCTGATGTTCATGAAATTTTCTTTGGTTCTATACACATAGAGTTGCACTAGTGGTTATCCAGGTTAACAGAAAGGAGGACGAACTTCCAAGAAAACCAGTTTCCTCCCTGGACCCCCACAAGAATCGCTATCTTGAAAAGAGTAAACAACGCGATCTCGCGAGCCGTGGATTTTTGGACTGCGCGAACTCTCGAAGCATTTGTGATGGAGTTCGCCGTCGACACAAGTACCTCCTTTAGCGAAGCTCAATTTTTCAAAGGACCAAGGGGTAAGTACTTGAACCTATTTAGCTTGAATATTAAAATACTATTGGATGAAAAAGGAATCTTGCTTATCGAATCAGATTGTTAGATCTAGAATTGCTAACCTATGATTGGAAGTGACTGGGACTGCGACGAGCATAGTGGTTTGCTGCGAAATGACAAAAGATATAAGAGAGATCTCAGCTCCTCCACTGAGTATACCCCTTTAAGATATGAAGCCTCTGACTCCGCTGAGGTCCCCTCTGTTAGAAACCCTCCGATAACCCCGCAACAAAGACTTATTATCCCCGAGAACCTGTCGCAGTCTGAAAGTAACCCTAGCCCGAGTATCCCTGTCGCAGGTCAGTCTTCCCCAGCTAGTTCAAACCCTTCCTCCTCCCCTAGATCCCAGATGGCCCATGTTCATGATGACATCAAACTACCGGTTTTTAAAGGAACTAGGTCAGAAGATCCAGAACAGTTTTGGTTTCTGTGTGAAGCTGTGTGGACCGCGAAGAATATTACAGACATAGATGTTCGACGAGCACAGCTGATCACTTCTTTCAGAGACCGAGCCCTAACTTGGTTTATGAATTTTGCCAGCACGCAGAATCCTGCCTTGGCTGACATCAAAGCAGAACTGATCCGAGAATTTAAGAAACCTAAATCAGAGTCGTAGTGCATCATCGAGTTAAAAGAGATTCAGCAGCAGCGAGGCAAATTTGTGTGGGACTTTGATCAGAGATTCAAAGTTCTACTTGACCAAGTTAGCTTCACGATCAAACCAGCACAACATAAAGAGTGTTTTATTGCAGCATTATTACCCCACATCAGAGCTCCACTCATGCAACAGAAGGTTGCTGATCAGCAAGAGGCCTTAGAAATTGCCATAAAGCTTGAAACTGCACCTGTTGAAGATAATTCTGGCATAGCTCAAATTCAAGCGCAGCTCACAGAGATGGATTTAGAACTTCGCGACATGAAAAAAGGGAAAGCCACCGGCGAAGAGGTATGGTGTATATGTTGTCGAACAGAAGGCCACGACAAGGACCAGTGCCCGGCACTGAGAAACTATTTGAATACTGGCGCACCAAACCCACTGAATCCTAGTGTTCTGTACTATGAGATCTGTTGAACTACTAGCCAGAATCGACCGGAAGACTGCTATTTGTTACAGAGGTATGTTCAAGTCCCGAAGAACCCTTACTGTAAATTCTGTAAGTCCGTTGGCCACAATGAAGATGAATGTTGCAGTTTTGACCTTATGAGGGAGCGGACCTACGACACTTATAGGATCTACCCAGATGCACAAGGCGATGATGGATATGGTTACCGAGGTGGTTGAGGCAGTTTTAGAGGCTGTGGTCGTGGTATGCCTGGCAGAGGTCGAGGTCAAGTTATTTGCTATAACTGCAATCAGGCTGGACATCTAGCTTGATACTGTCAAAACCCAACCACGACATGCCGATACTACAGAGCAGTTGATCATGTCATCGAGCAGTTCCCACAGTTACTAGCTAAAATCCAAGAAAGAAACAACAAACCTAGTCTGAGTGTCCAGTTGATTGCTGTCGAGCCATGACCGATCCCCGCTGTTAATGTTGTTACAAGAAGTGGAGCTACGACAGAGGCGCAGTGTCAGGAGAAGAAGCCTGACGAAGCTTGGGTCCGCAAGGCCGTAGAGAAGACTCCAGCATTTGATGTTCGACGAGAAAAAGAAACTTTTTTGGAGGCCAGACAAGACTTTGTTGATTCAGACTTACCAGCACCAAACAAGCAGCATCAGCAGCTGCAATCCCAGGAAGACTCACAAGGCCGAGTAAGTACTCTGTCATCGTTTTTACAGAGTTGCATCAAACTGTTAAGAAATCAGAACGGCTTAAATGAATTAAAAAAAGTTATCCAGTCTTGTGAACCTCATCAAAGTCCTGATAGCGAAAGAGCTATTAGTAGAGTTAGAAGAACTGGAAGAGAGATGAGACTACATGCTCAGGTAGGAGAGTATGACATGAAGGATATTATTTTAGATCTGGGCTCTGAAGTCAATATTTTAACTAAGCAAACATGGGAACAAATGGGAAAACCTACCCTTGATTGGTCACCTATACAGTTGATACTAGCCAATAAGAAGAGGATTGTACCCTTAGGAATATTTCCTCGGGTACCAGTGGATATAGATGGAGTCAGTACTGTAGCAGATTTTGAAGTTATTGAGATCATTGATTACAGTAACCCCTATCCAGCTTTACTAGGAATTGAGTGGGAAATAGATAGTGATGCAGTTATCAATCTTAAAAAGATACAAATGAATTTTGAAGGGAAGGGATTGAGAGCTATACTACCATTGGATCTTTCTCAAGGAGAAAGATATACGGAGCCAGTCAGAGAGGAAGATCAGGATATTCTGGACCACATCTATAATATCATAGCAACAGAAGAAGATTATGTCGAGCCTAATGCTGAAGGTGTAGTGGATTGGCAATGTGATAGCTCCTGAATGTCTGACTCAGATGATGGTCTAGAGAGTTGGCAGAATCGACTATACGAGCTACATGGCCATCGGTGCGCACGAATTACCAAATCTCTTAGATGCCTTAGTGCACAGGCCAGAGACTTGCCTACATATGATGGGTTGACAGATCCAAGCAAATTCATCCCGTAGTTCTCAGAACAAGTACCAGAATCACACAGAATACAGACTCTGGAAGCAGCATTGAGAGCTACAGCAGTGAGATGGTGGAAGGGCCACAAGAAATATATTCACAGTTGGGAAGCTTGCCAGAAATTTCTATGCCTTAGATTCCTAGACCAATCTCAAGGGGTGCGAAGCAAGTTCAATGGGCAGAATAGTCCCCAGGAAAATTTGAAGCAATGTTATGCAGCATGGGAACATGTACCTCGCGAGGAATGGGTGAATAAGTTTGTGCACACTTTGGAACCTATAGCAAAAAACTGGTACACGGAGGTCGAGCTTCGACACGGTACTGTAAGTTGGGATGATCTTGTTGATAGTTTTATACTTACATTTTCTGTTAACGAAGTTTGTCCTGCTTTAGATGCAGTTGTTAGATTGATCCATACTAAGATATTTGATGACCAAGAAATAGGAGAATACCAAACTGACTGGGCAGCACAAGAAGCTAATGCAGTTGAATGTTACAACCTCACAATTGATGAGGATGATGATCCGCGTAACATTAATATTCCAGAGTCAGAAGGAAACTGCGAAGTACGTGGACCAGTGGTTGAAACACCTGAAGTGACTCAGCCTCTGAAGACGCGGACCGTAAACATTGGGTCAGAAGAAAACCCCAAGTATGCTACAATTGGAGATTATTGGGATGATGAAATGGTCAGCAAAGTGACCCAAATTCTCCACGAGTATCAAGACCTTTTTCCGATGAAGTTTTCTAAGATGAAGGGTATCCTTGGCGATATAGGAGTCATAAAGATCCCATTGAAACCTGATGCGAAGCCTGTGAAACAACGCCCGTATAGGCTGAACCCTAAGTATAAGGAAAAAGTTAGACTGGAGTTAGATAAGATGCTTGCCGCAGGAATTATTGAGCCTGTTGAAGAGTCTGAATGGGTCATTCCGATGGTAGTCCAAGAAAAGAAGACTAAGGGTGAAATCCGAATCTGTGTTGATTTAAGGAAGCTGAATGATGCATGCCTACATGATCCCTTTCCTACTCCTTTTACAGATTAAGTTCTTCATAATGTTGGAGGTCAAGAAGTATACTCTTTTACTGATGGATTTTCAGGTTACCATCAGATCAGAATTGCCCCAGAGGATCGACATAAGACAACATTTGCTACAGAAATGGGATCCGTTCAGTACACAGTTATGCCTTTTGGATTAAAGAATGCACCTGCCATGTTTTCTCGAGTCGTAATTTGTGCATTTAAAGACTTTATACATAAATTCTTAGAAGTGTATTTTGATGACTGGACTATTTTTGGGTTACTAAAAGACCACATAACTAGTTTAAGACTTATGCTGGACAAGTGTAGACAGCATCATATTTCCTTGAACTTAAAAAAGTGCATTTTCTGTGCACCCTTTGGAATCCTGTTAGGCCATATTGTTTGTAAGCAAGGATTGATGGTGGATCCGGCGAAGATAGCAATTATCGTGAACTTGCCACCTCCGAAGTCAGTCAAGCAACTGCGCACTACACTTGGTCACACTGGGTACTACAGGAAGTTTATTAAAGGTTATGCCCAGATCACAGCCCCGATGGAGAAACAGTTGAAGAAAGAAAATAAGTTTGAATGGACACTTGAGTGTCAAGAAAGCTTGGACATCCTAAAAGAAAAGATGGTAACTTCCCCTATCCTAGTGTTTCCTGATTGGAATAAGAAGTTTCATGTGCATGTCGATGTTTCCTCGATTGCTTTGGGCATAGTACTGGCTCAGACAGGCGAAGGTAATATTGACCACCCTATTGCCTTTGCAAGTCGCAAATTATCCACAGCAGAAAGAAACTATACTACGAGAGAAAGGGAAGGTTTAGCTATGGTATATGCTTTGCAAAAATTCCGACATTATGTGTTAGGTTCTCACTTTAAAATGTTCATTGACCACTCTGCTTTGAAATACTTGGTTAACAAGCATGTGTTGGGAGGAACAATATGTAGATGGCTAATATTGTTCCAGGAATATGACTTTGAGATTATAGTTAACCCAGGAAGACTTAATTTGGGACCTGACCATCTGTCAAGGCTCGAATCAGGGGAAGAGCCTACTAGCTTAGATGAAGGTCTTCCTGATGTTCAGTTATTTGCTATCCAGATGGTCAATGACTACTTTCAGGACATTGTTCAGTATTTGGCTACAGGGTTTGCACCCTTGGAGATGACAACACAGCAGAAGAAGTAGTTGGTGGTTCGGGCTGCTGATTTTACACTGATAGCAGGACAACTGTACAAGATGGGACCAGATGAAATCCTACGCAGATGTGTCTTGGAGCAAGAGAAACCCTTGATTTTGGCTGAGGCACATTCTAGTGCAGCGAGAGGACATTATGCAGGGAAAGCTACAGCACAAAAGATTCTGGCAGCAGGGTTATGGTGGCCTACACTTCATAAGGATGCCAGAGAGTACTGCCATAGCTGCGACATCTGTCAGCAGACAGGAAAACCATCCAGGAGGGATGAGATGCCTCTCATTCCACAGGTAACCCTACAAGCCTTTGACAAGTGGGCTATTGATTTTGTCGAACCTATAAATCCCCCTGCAAAGAAATCAGGCGCAAGGTATATTATTACAGCAACTGAATACCTTACTCGTTGGGCTGAAGCTCAACCAGTCAAGGATTGTAGTGCTGCTACAGCTGCGAAGTTCATCTTTGACAATATTTTAACAAGGTTTGGATGTCCTAGAATTCTTATGAGTGACCAAGGGTCACACTTTTTGAATAAGACTATTGAAGCATTGACCGAAGAATTTCAGGTATATCACCAGAAGAGTACTGCGTACCATCCTCAAGCAAATGGAACTGTGGAAGCCTTCAATAAGATTTTTGAGCAGGCTCTGACCAAAGTTTGTAATATTAATAGAAATGATTGGGATCTCAGAATCCCGGCAGTGTTATGGGCTTATAGAACCACTTGTAAGAAGCTAATAGGTCACACACCTTTTCAGCTGGTTTACGGGAAAGAAGCAGTTATGCCAATGGAGTATATTGTTCCTAGTCTCAGAATAGCTGCTTTCATAGAAATGGATGACCTAGGTATGTTGAATAAAAGGCTAGCCCAGATAACAGAACTAGAAGAAGACAGATTCATTGTAGGGTTCCAGCAGCAAGTACAGAAGGCTAGAGAAAAATCATGGCATGACAGACATATTAAAAAGAAGCAATTCTAGATAGGTGACCTTGTGCTCTTATACGACAGCAAATTCATGAAATTCCTAGGTAAGTTCAAGACACATTGGAAAGGACCATACATAGTACAGAAATTTACTGATGGTGGCGCAGTGCAGCTAGCTAAGTTGAATGGAGAAATTTTACCCTCGATGGTAAATGGCAGTCGTTTGAAGAAGTATAGGGACAGGCTGGGACCCCCTAATTGGCAGTAGCTCTAGGAAGGACAGTCTGAACCCCATGAACAATTGAAATATGGGTACCACATGGGGTAGTAAGGAGCAAGGGTTAATATTGTGCCACAGTTGCAGGTAGTTGTTATGTCGAAGGTCCAAGGTGTGTCATAGTTTAAAATGCGATGGATGGGACAAAATAAATTCAGCGGAGCCGGCACGAACACCGCTCTCCATACCTGTAATAATGAGATTTCAGGGGAAAGCTTGGCGCCATGTGGACAAGATTTTTGGAATCCTGTCAGATTTGGTGTCATTAATGCACCATGATGACAGATTCTGTTACAGGATTCTATAAAGCACTGCATTGGCCTGCGACTCCCGCATTAAGCACTTCTTTGAGTTTCTCAGTTGGAGCCATGTCAAACAATTGTGAAGTCCAGGAGTTGGTACGAGAGTTCAAGGAGAGAGGGTTGCAGAACCTTCGGAGTAATTCGCCAGTACAGCCCTATCTGACTAAGGTACAAAGGAAGGCATAAGTTTGCTCTAATTCGAACGAAGGCAGGAAGAAGTTCGCTCTAATGAGGAGCGACGAAAGGCATAAGGCCTCATAATAAGACTCTGGAGAATCTCGCCATGCCTCTGCCTAGTTTGACAGAGCCACGGTGGCTGTTTGTCTTATGCAGCTTGACACACAAT
Source organism: Pseudotsuga menziesii (assembly GCA_001517045.1). Lineage (NCBI taxonomy): Eukaryota > Viridiplantae > Streptophyta > Pinopsida > Pinales > Pinaceae > Pseudotsuga > Pseudotsuga menziesii. The sequence continues at coordinate 444,642 of LPNX010477535.1, forward strand.
CTGCGGGACCCTTAGTTGTGGATGGTCAAGTGTTCGGCAGACAGAGTAACAAGTGGGGTTGCAGATGGATCCGGAGGAACTTCTTTAGCATCAAAAGTATGAAGGACGAAAGCGAGCAACCGACAGCAGTAGGGAGGGCATCAGTAAGTAGCACACAAGGTTTCGCCAACCACCAGAACAGTAGTAGAGTGCCCCGAGACGGGCCACAAGAAAGTCTTAGGGGCATGTTGGGGCTATGACCCTAAAGGTCCTTAGTTTTGGTAACTCCACAGTTTTTGAGGAAGTGTAAGCGGAGTTACAACCTAAAATAGTCTTAGGGGTGTCGTGGGTGGGTCGAACCCCCTTTTTGTAACTAACTCTTGGGTTAAATCCAGGGTTAGGGTTTTGGGCGCCCATGGTGTAAATCCATGGTTTTGTAACAGTGCGCTATATAAATAGGAACTTATGTAAAGACGTAGGGTTAGGTATTGAATGATTATCTTATGAATCTAATGTAATGCGAAGATAAGAGATTGTATAAGGGTTTTTGTACGAAGGTTAAGTCCCAGCTGTGTGCGTGGACGACCTCTGCAGCTGTGTGCGCAGAGGGGTTTTGTTGGTGAAAAGGAAGATCTACAGCTATGTGCGCAGAGGCCTGCTGCTATGTATGCGGCTTTGAGGACTGAAGAGATCTGCAGCTGAGTGCACAGATCAGAACTGTCATTTTAGTTGTAAAGAGTTAAATAAAGCATAGTTCTGTGGACGTAGCCCCTACACTGGGGGTGAACCACGTGACATCTGGTGTTGTGGTTCATTTGTGTGATTTGTTATTATATTTTATGTGTTGTTAAGTAAATAACTAATAAAGTAAGATTGCTGTTAATAACTAGCTTCGCTGTGAATTCCCAGCTAAGGGTTGTGCAAGTAACTGTTCATTTATCTAATCGTGAAGCTGCATAATTGATAATACAAGCATTGTGTTAAGTAATTATCAATAGTGAAAGACTAAAGGTACAGTAAGAATCTCTCTTCTGTTTGCAGAAACCTGATTCTGCGGCACCCCATAGCTGTTTCGGGTGAGACTGTAGCCTGTTTGCAGGCTACTGCCGAAACGACCAACACTGTGGGTCTTTTGTTGGTGCGAAGTTAAAAGGTGAAACCCAGGTCTGCCCTATTTATCCCAACAATCCGCAATGGGTAAAGTCTGAATCGGATGAAAAATGACTAACTAACCGGAAGGCTAGTGACTTCAGCAGCCACAACGGTAAGATCATAAAGGGCGCGACCCTCCGCAACATTGAGATTTAAAATGACTAGACTACCAGAAAGATAGATCTTTCCGCAGTCGCAACGGTGGAAGCCCACAACTCACAGATCGACGAAAATAACAAAATGGGACCCGAAACGTCAAAGAAATAATCGGGAGAGTTAGTAGTTTTCCGTTCGCAACGACGGAGATAGAAATAACAAATCATCTCGATGTAAACCAAAACATATCCGATTGAAAGAAATGTATCGGAGAAAATGTTTAAACCAAAACTTGTTATTTCGCCGCAACGGCGAGAGCTCCAACCAAATAAACTTCTGATTCGAACATGCTGAAAACACATTTAAAAGCAGCGATAAATCTTGAACAAACAGTGGATTGTTTCAAGTGTTAGAGGAAGAATCAAACAAGTGATAGATCAATCCAAGCATTAGAAAATCATTCTAGAAAAAATCATTAGATCATATCAAAGAAGAAAATCAAATTAATCCAAGCAAAAGGAGGGTCCTGAATTTTTTTGGAATTTTGGGAAAATGTTGCAGCTACAACAATTGGCGACTACCTAGTGAAACCTAGACTTCTAACTTAACTCCTCCCTAGTAAAAGACTGTCTAGCTCAAAATTGAAATCTTCTAGATGTTTGAATTCCTAAGTTGGCCAACTCATACATTTAACTCATTGAGAAATAGTTCATTGGGGAAAAGGTAACATCAGAAATATTTGCAAGTCTGAATAACTCTTTTGAGGCCAAATAAGTGAGATTTATTTTACCCCTGTCCTTGGGTAGTTTCAAGCCTGGACACCACAAGATTGTAACAGATGGTAAACAACACTCTGCCTGTGTTCCTCATTCCCATGCCATCTACACTTTTGTGCCATTTTAACTTTAGTTCTTTTGAGTCCTCCATTTTCCTTTCTTTCTTAATTTTATTCAGGCTCCTCTATTCATAGTGTCCTTTTGTGTAAGAGAAGAATTTATTTATTTATTTCACGGACAGAGAGGAACTTTTGGCCACTTGAGATTCATGCTTTTGATACTTTGCTTTGATATGTATTGTTTCTTTAAGGAGTTTTGACTCTTTGATAGATTTTATCCCTTTTGAAAGCATGGCATGGGATCATTTATATATGATATACTATTTACCTTGCTTCCTTTCTGTGGGTCCTTTGTTGTCACTCCCTTGGACATTTAAGATGTGAAATGGATGGAGCCTCGAAATAGTATTCCAGACCAGTTAATTCTGAGTTATTTACAAGGGTTATGTTGAACTTCAATGAAAGCATGGCCAATTAGGAACACTGCTACTAGGAGACACTCTATGTTTCAAAGCACAGTCTTTTGCTCAAGATTTCAGTTAATTAAGAACCCTGATGTTTCCATTGCAACCAAAAGTTTGCCTCTTTATTCGAAACCAACAAAAATAGAAACCAAGCATTAAACTAAACGAAAAACCACATCAAATCTATAAATCAAAAGAGAACAACCTCAAATCAATAAACAAAGAAAATAGCATCAAAGCATTAAAGAAAAAAAATCAATTTATTTATGTACTAACAAAAAGAAAAGAAAATGTGGGCCCGCCCTTAACAATTCTTCAATCTAACGAGTTGAAGGGATAGGATTTAGTGTGGGTCAAAATCTATCCATGGTCTAAGTGTACCATTTTTGAAATCGAAACCATGTCCACTAGTCTATAGTCATTTCTATTAGCCTGAGGAAGTTGAAGGAGCTCAGCCTGAGGAAGTTGAAGGAGCTCAGGCTGAGCGTCAATTCTAGAATTGGCCTTTCCTGAGGTATGATACTTTAGCTTAAGCTCGGTTAGATAATTTCCCAGGACAGAATCAGCAGATTCATTACCTTCTCCTAGCTTAGTGATAGTGTGCTTCATGTAAGGTTCTCTCAAAATTTTAATCTGATTTGGGGTACCCTTGAAAGGTAACAATAAATGAGACCAATCTGAAGCAAAATAACCTTTTAATCTGGCATACCAATCTTGGTTGAGAATAAGCCCATATCCAGCAGGTATGTCAGCCACCATAATGTCAATAAATTGGCATATCTTGTTATTTGTAGAAAAGCGAATACGAACATTTTTCATTTCTCCCACTACTTCGACACCCAAGCTATCTAATTGCACTACTTCCCATGCTGTGGAATCTGGATGTCCATTAATCTTGTTGAAAACCTCAAGTGGCATAACATTCACCGCTGATCCAAAGTCTACCAAGAAATTATGCACATTATGATTCAGCATTTCTAGGGTCAAGAGAAAAGGCAGGGTTTCAGCTTTTTCTTCCCAACCTAGTTCCATGTCTTCTTCTCCTGGTTGGTTTTGAGTGGGTATATCCTCTTTAAGCTCCTCAATTTCTTCATTGTTTCTCTCATTAATACCTACCTGTTCTTCTGCAGGTTTGACAAGCTCACTGATTGGCTCAGTTTCCTGGTTGACAATAGTGACTTCAGGCGTTTTATTTTCAATATTGGCATTTATCTGTCTTTTGACATTCGATTGCAACCTTTTAATCTTCGAAATTATTGCATTGTCTCTAATTGTTAGGTCCGTATCTTTTGTTGCTGTAAGTGTGCATTCAACTTTAAGAGCATTCTCTTATGTGTTGAAAAGTGAGACACCATTCCATAAGAACATGGTATCATTATCCAGTTTTTCTATGGTCTGGTTTTTTCCTTCTTCTTTATCACTGTCTTTAGTCAATTTAGAATCTAGCAGCCTATTATCACCAATGTCATCAAATTTAGCCATTGAGGACACTTCTTTTCAGAATGAGGTTGTTTAGGAAAAGTGCAGAAATTGTCCCCCCCCACCTCTGTTAGGTTCATTGATGCTAAATTTGGTGGAGGTATTTTCAACTGGTTGCTATCCTCTCTTTTTGGGTAGTGTGGTTTGTAAGCTTTCTGAATTTCCCTTTCTTTATCCAGATCTATTATTTGGTTGGATAGTTTCTAAATCATCTTCAACATTCCCTCAAACTCATGTGATTGCTCCTCTTTAGGTTTAGGCAGTAGTAAGGTTCTTCTCCCAATAGTTTTCTCCTCAGGTTGCTTGGGATAGTCTTCTATACTTTCCTTTTCAGCCTCCACCCTTTTTGCTTCTTCATAAGTCTCTACCAACATAGGTTTGGATTTAATCTTGGTAAACATGGCCAGCTCCAATCCTAAGGCTGAGGTATAATATTCAATTAAGACTTTGTCTGAGGGTCTGTCAATTTTAGAAAAGTTCTTTAAGTATGTTGAAAATCTTTGAGTAAAATGATGCACCTTATCATTCTTCTCTTTTTTTAACAAACCAAGACCTTTCATCAGTGATGCATGTGTCTTTTGGGATGTGTACTTCCTTCTGAACATTCTTTCGAAAGTGTCCCAATCAGGAATAGAGTTTGCAGGAAGACTGAAATACCAGGATGTTGCTGCTCCTTTAAGGGTGTGAGGGAACAATCTACAGACAACATCCTCATACTCCCCATCCCTTAGCCCTTCTATTGCGAAATATAAGCTTTGCAAGTGGTCATCTATAGTAGTCCTCTCATCGGGGTCAAACTTAGGCAGCAGCTTCTCAAAAGCGTGAGGTAGGTTATGCAAAGGAGGTGTTAGGTTCAAAGGTGATCTAGCTCTCCAAGCCGGCAGAGGGTTGGGCTGATTCATGAGTAAGGTGAACGAACAGGACACTAAGTAAGAAACGTCGTACTTCAAAGGTAGAACTAAAACCTGTAAGTACTTGAGTTAATTCAAAAGCTTCCAAATATTTGCTAGTGGGGTAATCTTGGGAAAATAGGTTTCCACGGCCAGCCATGCACTGGAGGCCCTCCTTCTAGCGCCAGAAACTGTTGAGGCCTGGAAATTCATAGACAACAATAGCAAGGGATTCTCCCCAGTCAACGTTCCCAACTAGCCCGTGACTGTTTGGTGTAGGGAATCCGTCCGGTTTGCGGTCCGGCTACCGTAGGTCAAGTAACAAAAACAAAGGCTTTACCGGTTGCGGCCCGGCCCACCGTGTATATTTTTGTATTTTGACTTAAAGTATGAAGTGCAAGTGCCTAAATAACCATGCAGGGTGATAAGATGCAAGGAACAGTCACAACGTGATGCGTAGGTTCTTACCTCTCGTCTTAGAACTCACAAGCATCTCGATCACATATGCAGTAATGAAATAAAACTATCTATCTATCTATCTATCTATATATCTATCCTCAGGGAGGAAAATTGCAGCTTATTTATGAGTAATGTATATTGTGCATGCATTATAAAGAGAAATTACAATTAGCTGATATTCCTTCCTACAACACATGAACGATTAAAGATATTTGGACAATCAGATAGCCAATTGTTTATGAACAGTATACATTACTCCTAGCGGTAATTCCACAAAATAAACCAGAAATCATTCAAACAAGAACATAGGCTCTAAGAGTTAGAACGATCTCACAGTTAATGGACAAAAAGATGGAAAAACAAAATATTTCATCTTTCCGCAATCCACAGCATAACATTTGAAAGTCCCACCAATATTTCTCCAATAGGAAAACAATAATCCTTTATTGCAAAAAAACGTAGTTCTTCTTACAATATCGCTTTACATGTCTAACTAGGAAAAAGCCCCTCTTCCTTCTAAGCCTTCTACATTTATACAAAAAGGGCGAGACTGTTGGGCTGCGCAAAGTAACCTTTGGGCTTCCCAACTCTTCACCTCCAATGGTTCACTTTTCTCAAATGTTTTTACAAAAATCGTTACAAATTACAAAAGTGACCAATCTTTTACGAGGAGGGTCCCACTTGGGTGTCCAGAAAATTCTTCCACGCCGAAGCTTTAGAAGCAATGCCTTCAAATGCACAAGGCTCCAAAAATTGAATGTTGATCTTAAACTTTTCAGCCTGGTTCTTTATAGCCTCAATCCTGGTTGCACTCAACCAGAGCTGATCCTCCAAAAGCTGAACGCTGATGGCGGAATGATCTACTTCGCTCCTTAATATCTGGTCATCCAGGGATTTAATATGCTGTCCTCTCACTTCCCCCTCTTGATATCTCTTCTGAAACATCTCCACAAATGAGTTGTGGTATGGGAAAACATCAAGCCTCTGTTCAGCCTCTATTTGGCACCGATTGTAGGTAATAAGGAGCTTCCTGAAAAACTCTGCGCATGCTCCTTTCATATTTTTAACGGCTTTTTTGAAATCCTCTGCGGTATTTATAGCATACTCCAGCAAGTCATAATCCCACTTGAGGGCATGTTTATCCTTCAATGGCAGCTCTGTTGGAGTTTCTTCATTATTTTCCAGCCTTGCCATTCTTGCAATCAGGACTTCAAGGATGTCCTGAGATCTATCAACAAAGTAAGAGGAGGTTTCCAAGATTTCCTCTAATCGGCCATCTACTTGCAGAACTTTACATCTCTCCTCTTCTATGGCAGTCTGTAGCTACAACATCTAGGCCTTTTGTGCTAACACATGCTCTTTGAACGGTTGGAGGTTGACCTGCTACTCCCTTGCTTCCTCTAAATTAGTGGCTGAAGAAGAAATCTGCTCTTGAAGCTTTCTCTCTTGTTCTTGATCTTGCTGCTCATTTGCTTCTAAGGCGGTATTTTGCTCCTCTAAGTATCCTATCTTTCCCAGAAGTTGTTCTTTCTCCACCCGGAGCTCTTGATACTCTTGCTGCACTCTCTCTAGACACTCTTGTGTAGTTTCCCTAACTTGTCTCTCCACTCAGAGGAGTTGCAGTTCATCTTGTGAAGACCTTATCTCCCTTTTCATGTCCTCATATTTCCTTTTCAGCCTATTGCTTTCCTCTCTCTCCTTCCTCAATGTGTCTTTCAGTTGAGCAGAGGATTTCTTGGATAGCTCCAAGTCTGTCATAATCTTGTCCACATTATCCTCTGAAGCTTGGATTAATGCAGCTCCTGCTCTGATGGTGAATATTGGATCTTGGTCTGTCCCAAATACAATGGGTGTATCCATTATCATTTTCCTGGACAGAGCGCCTATTTCAACCTTCCTTTCTATTCTCTTCACTATCCTCTTGGTCTGCCTATCATAGAAAACAATATTGAAATCAGGTATCTCTTCCCCTTTCTTCTGTACAAAAGGAATCAGCTTGAGTGTAGGGACCACAGATTGGCCAGGTGTTCTAGCAGTAGGCACCTATGAGTCTCATACTTTGGGCTTTTCAATGTCCTGCGTCTGGCCACCAGCTGTGTCAGAGGCTGATTGTTCTGTCTCTGTCTGAGTAAACTTTAGCCTCTCTGCTTCTTGCTTCTGTAGCTCCTCATCCAACTTCTTTTTCTTTTCTTCTTCTTCTTTCCTTGCATCTTCCTCAGCTCTTCTAGCTGCCTCTTGCGTAGCTTTTATTTTCTCTTCTTCTTCTCCCTACAACCACGTTGTAGCTTCTTGTGCCAACCTTTGGGCTTCCTCATTTCTTCTCCTTGCTTCTTCATTAGATTTTGCTTGTTCATCTCCCTTCCCACCTTTGGTGATTATATTATTCTTGAACCTTCTCCTCAAGGCCGTCATGTTCAACGGACTTCAGAAGACTGATTTTTCTCTATCCCAATGGTGGGTATACTCAAAATGTATGATGTTTTCTTTACAATGTTCATCTACTTTACCATGGGAGTCATTTCTATGGAAAGGCATCTCGCCAAAATGAAACCTTTCCAACTCTTCTACAAATTCATCAGCTTTCTTCACTCTGGTGAACCTGTAACTTCCTAACTTGAAGGGAAAAGGAGGATAGGAAACCTTCTTATGCTCAAATAAGAAGCTCCCTATTCCATCCAAGAAGACCTGCCTAACCACCTCCTTGTGAATGATGTAGTCAGTGGCGTATTTGGGCAGCAGGGAAGGTGCTCTTGAACCTCCAAACATCATGAAGTAAAGGCCATCCTCAGTCAGATAGTAGTCTACATATTCTTCTATTACTTGCAGCTCCTCCTCTGACATGCAATCACACTCCTTCAAGAAAATGAGCATATACAGTGGCATGATGAAATGTTCACAGACTTCTTGATAATGGCTATGATACTTGTGCACCCACAGTGGTTTATATGCAGAATAGACAGGCATTATTTCCCTATCCCAGATGCACCTAAGGCCGGGGAAAGGCTGATTGCACAATATACAATCGACAAGTATGGAACTCATATAGAATTCAGACCTTTTTTGGGATACTCCACCGAAGGATGAGGCCAAGCAGGCAGAGAGACTGTTTGATACTATGTTGGCCCAGTTGAAAATGGTCCCTTGGATTGCAACATAAAATATGATTGGCATCCATTCCAATTGTAAGAACCTGCCATGAGAGCTTCCAAAAATCCTTTTAAGCATTAAAGCTATGAACCTGTATGGGGCCCTTAAGCTTGCTGAATCATACTCTCCCATAGCCCTTGTTCTGAAATGCTTTCCTGATAGCAGCATTATTTTAAGGGTCTCGACAAGGTCCATTCTAATGTTATTCAACCAATCATCAGATGGAAATATTTGCGCTTCTGGCAGGTGGTAGGCCAGAGCTACATATCCTGGGCTATATGCAGCATAGCCCTGTTTTTCAACACTCTCCAGGATCATTGTGGTCACATCTTCCCGGAGAAAAATCCAACCAATTACTTTAGAGCATGGGAATAGCTCTGGTCTGGTGGCAATCTTCATCAGGGAAGATCTCTCGATATTGGCATATATGCCCTTTTCTTCCAAGCCCATATCAGGAACCTCTCGATGCGTGATCAGTTTGTAAATCTCTCCCCATTGGTACTCTAGCTCCACACCCGATATGCACTTGGTGTCTTCATATATGTATTCCGTTTTGGTAATGACCTCCACTTCGGGCTCTTCCTCGACCACTGGGGCCTTCTTATTTTGCCTCTCCGACATTTCGAGTTCGAAAACTTCCTGCCATATATGAGATTGTACACATTAAGCTATTTCCAGAGAAGTTGCAAACATTGAGACATCAAAGTGCATTATTTCACTTCACCTATGTGTAATATGACAGAAGTAATTAAATGAAGCAAATATGTGTATGCATATAAGCTGAAATTAGAACTCTGGTGAGAAACAAAATCTACATTGAAATAAAGAAATTTTGGGCTCGTCGTGGGTGCCATAACCATCGCGCGGCACGGGAATGATAGAGGAACTATGCAGGACTTCCAATGGTGTTAGCTTCTAACAAAACACTACCCTAGAAATCTATGGCCAATCAAACTACATGCAGTAATACATCCCCCTCCACCGGCTTGGGTTCGAAACCGGCCGCGAACCGGTTGTGCAGAACAACACGACGAAATATGGCTGGGGTTTAAAGGACGCGAGTAGCACAAAAAATGGGACAAACAGTCCAAGCCCCACAGGGAAAGGCCACAAAAAACCTAATCCTACCCAAACATCATCACACAGGGCGGATTGGTGCAGACAGCGTAACGGCCATCTGCACCAAACCCCCTCAATCACTAAACGCAGGGTTGCATAACAAACGGCGGTGGGAAAAACTACTTAGTGGGCCAAACATCCCCCCCCTTTTTCGCCGACAGTAACACCACAAAATCCCCAATATATAGGGATGTAACTTAATGGGGCAAGGGAAAACATTCGTGAAAAAAACCAAACCATAGAAAAACCAACCAAATCCTCAATAGAACGGAACGGGTAAGGCGACAAGATCCTACCTGGAAACACTACGTGAACGGCGTGAAGAAAAATAGTCAAACTCCCACAGTTGAGCCACCTGGACATGGGTACCGACAATCGGGTCCTTGCAAGCTCGAGAGGTCGAAAGCGCACTGGAGCGAACGATCACGATAGTTGAAAATAGAATAGAAAAATAAAACACGACCCCATATATATATAACCATAAGTGGCGGGTGGGAAATCAAAACGGATAGCAGAAGACTAACTAATTAGGGGGCGAAAGCATATTTATTTCCACAACAGCGGATGGCCAAACCACTAATCCATCCATGGGGACAACTGGCTCAAAACTTCGCAAGACTAATCGTTGGGACAATGGTGGGATCGGGAGATGCAACGGCGGAGCCATGAAGGATAAATCAATCTGCAATGGGTAAAGTCTGAATCGGACGAAAAACGACTAACTGACCGGAAGGTTAGTGACCTCAGCAGCCGCAATTGCAGGATCATAAAGGGCGCGACCCTCCACAACGTCAGGATTTAAAATGACTAGATGACTGAAAATATAAAGCTTTCCGCAGCTACAACGGTGGAAGCCCACAACTCACGGACCGACGAAAATAACAAAACAGGACCCGAAACGTCAAAGCAATAGTCGGGAGAGTTAGTAGTTTTTCGTCCGCAACGGCGGAGACAGAAATAAAAAATCATCCCAATGTAAACCAAAACATAGCCGATTGAAAGAAACGTATCGGAGAAAACGTTTAAACCAAAACTTGTTATTTCGCCGCAACGGCGGGAGCTCCAACCAAATAAACTTCCGATTTGAACATGCTGAAAACGCATTTAAAAGCAGCGATAAAGCTTGAACAAATAGTGGATTATTTCAAGTGTTAGAGGAAGAATTAAACAAGTGATAGATCAATCCAAGCATTAGAAAATCATTCTGGAAAAAATCATTAGATCAGATCAAAGAAGAAAATCAAACTAATCCAAGCAAAAGGAGGGTCCCGAAGTTTTTTGGAATTTTGGGAAAATGTTGCAGCTACAACAGTATGGTTGAGGATCTCATGGGTGAGGTGGATATTAGATCCTAAAAGGGAGGATATCGAGCTCCAACTGGTCTTAAATCATAGGGATGAGGCTCCACATAGGAAAGCTTCACAAATCCTCTCGAAGCTTCTATTTTTGCCTTGAAAACTCTAGCACTGCTTTTCCAAAGAAGCAAACAGGAGGTGATAAGGGGGAACCACCTTTGTTAGTAAGGGAAAGAGCAGTGGAACCTCTCTTCTATCATGTATCAGGAGCTTTTCTCGCTCTTTGCTTCTTGGGTAACACTTTTGATCAATGGGGAAAGAGCATTACCAGCTCAAAAGAGGGAAAAATTGCAAGGGGTTGACTTGTTCCTTCATTTCTCTAGGTAAACTCTGAGGGATTGGAGCAGTCAAGGGGATACCTATCTCATAAAATGAGGGTGATGAGATTTTGGTATAATAGAGATGCCCCCCAAAGTATAATGTTTAGAGGGAAACGATGGGCAATATACTTTGAAAGAACAAGGTATATTGTCGAGGAAAAGGTCCAAAGGTCAGAACTTCTCAAACATCACCAACTGTTTATAGCACATTCTGATACATGTCCCAAATGACTCACAACATGGCTGCAAACCAATACAACGTAGATCCATGTGAGATATAAAAAAGGCATGGCTACTAAAATACAACGTAGATCCATGCGAAGAAGACTCTAATTTGGACATAGCTACCAGACATACAATGTAGATCTATGTCATACAAATGCAAATCTGAGTACAGCCATGAACATACAAATGTGGATCCATGCTAGGACTCATACAAAACTCCATCACAACCTGGGGAAAGCAAAGAACACTTAAAAAATACCCATGGTCTTCGTCTCGTCTTCGACAAAGTATGATTCTATCCATGCGATTACAATGATCTGAAGTTGAACATGGTAGAAACCACTTGATTACTGGTCAATGATGTGAACCATTAACAACTGCGAGGGAGATCACCATTAATGTCAATGATACCCAAGGTACCCTAGTATAATATACTAAGTGTGAATAGATGATTTGATGTTGAATACCCAGTCGATTCTATCGATCAAAGGCTAATGATGTGAACCTATGTCAAGAGCAAGAGAATCTGTCATTAAAGCATATAGATCTCAAGGTACTAAGTTTTTGTTTGTAAGACTAGTTCTTGGATGGTGAGCTGATTTTGATGGGAAAATTCTCATTGAAGGAGGGCCATGATGAGTCCCACATCGACGACACGAAACTTGGAACATAGTTCTTGAATGAAGCGAATAAGGTAACCATAGGACTGACTCAAAAGTACTGACATAGAGGCTGTTTTCAATGTAGGGGTAAAACCTCTTCAACTTCCCTTTGAACATCGAGGGGCATGACAAAAGACTTGGTAGCATGACTAGACCAAACAAACACACAGTGCGATAGTGAACAATGCATTCTTTTGAAATACTCAAAGGAGTGGCATGGTTCATGAAAGTGGATCATCATGGAGATCAACTGAATACCCAATTGACTAAAATGATATGCAGAAAAGTGCCATGTTCAAAGGTAATGACAAACAACTACCATTATTGAAAAATGTTTTCCCTTTCCCTTAATTTCCCCATCTTGATTGATGAGTGCCTCTTTTCATTTTTACGAGTTCAAAGAGGATAACAAACACTTGTTATAGCTCATCCAAAGACAAGTCCAAACTCACATGTTTTATGAACCTGAGAGAGGAGGGGTTCTTTCCCAAAAAAGGGTCTCTCAATGTTTAATTTAATGAGTCCAATGAAAGAAAACTCGGTATCGTTCTTTTTCAAAGAGTCTAAACGACCACAGAAGAAGACTCCAAAGGGTCCTTTTTCATATGATTTAGTCTCTAAGGCCTGAAAAAGTATAAAATCATACCTTAGAGAACTCTTCTAGTCATGATTGGCTAGATTGTTCCTTTTTCATAAATAGTCTATCCGAACCAAAAAAGAGATAACCTACTGCTGGAGAGACGACTCTTCAAATACTTTTAAGAGTATGAAGAAGACAAGTACTCGACAATATTTTCACATTTTAAGAGTCCTAAAAGATTTTAAAGAAGAATCTATTAACCTTTTTCATGTTTGAATGCAGAGCATGAAAAAGTAACAAACTAAGCTCAAACCACTTTTCATGTTTTAACCAGAGCATGAAAAATGAAAAGTAATCTCAACACCGTCTTACTATTTTTAACGAGCTTAAAGATTAGTTGAAAGAATGCTCAGGGATTGGTTTCATTTTTACACAAGCTTGAAACCAATGGGTAAACTATTCTTGAAAAATCCCATTAACATGATATACAGAGGTTGGAATCTTGCCCCCAGTATGATTGCTAGCGAAGCCTACCCCTAACATGGTTGCTAGGGGCTCGACATGCCCCCCAAGCTTTGTTTCGTCTGACAATTCTTCTTCTATACCCAACCTAAAAACCTGGTTACTAATGTGAAAATGTTCACCAGGGGGGTAGGAAGAATGAGAATTGGGCAGGTGAAAAGAAGGTTTAAGTTCTAACACTAAAGGGAAGACTCGAATCAAGGGAATGGGATCTGTTTCATTTTTATGCAAGCTTGAAATATAAGGTAACTACGCTTGGAACATGGTTTCATTTTTATGCAAGCTTGAAACCAAAAGTTAAACTATGCTTAAGGATATCCATTTCATTTTTTAATGAGCTTGACATAGAATGGCAACTTTTCACACCACATGGTTTCATTTTTATGCAAGCTTGAAACCAAAAGGTAAACTATGCTCTCAAACCTGCTCCTACCAAACATGATATCCAGAGGTTGGTAGGTTGCCCCCATTTCATAAAAGCTATAATCTTAGCTCCATTATGATGTTCATAGAATAGAGCCATGCCCCCCATTTTACCTATGATGGGAAGAATCTAACTAGAAGAAGGGGAAGGAACCACAAGAACATGTGGCACATTCATCGCAGTCTGATTACTAGGAGTAATGCGATGGTTAGGTGTAACAAAGGAAATCTGATCAATGGTCACAATATTCCCATCATGGGGAGAATGCATAGCTCTAAAGAGTGTGGACACAACAGCCTTCATGGCATAAACATAATCACCTCCAAGGAGCAGATTGAAATCTAAAGGACCTTGGACCACCATAACACCAATACAGACAGTTTTCCCTCCTAATGTAATAGGAAAGTAAGGAAGGGTCCCTAAAGGTGCAGTAGGTCTTTGATTAAAAGCCAGTATCTGATCGGTCGATGGCACAAGCTGAGGAGAGCCTAAAGCTTGCCAAGCAGTTGAGGATATAATACTAATAGAAGCACCTTTGTCAACAATAGTGCGAAGAATCTATCTAGCAGTAACATTCACAACTATCTGGAAAGGAAAACTTGAATGAAGATGAGACTCTGTTAGGTTACTCCAATCAAAGGAAATAACCTCACTACTCATAGCAGGTTCTGTCAAAACAGACAAAATTTCCTCTTGTCGAGAACAATTAGAACGAATCATGAAAACTTTAATAGGTTTCGGTTCATTCTCTACTGGAAGAGAAGAATGAGATGAATATTTGGTCAATGAGACTATTTCAGTCTTAACACTCTCTGATGAAAGAGTGGGATCGGGTGGAGATGAAGTCGACTCGACCACTTCAAGTTCACTCTTCAAAAGAAGAGCGGGATCAACTAAGGATGGACTTGGATTGACAACTTTATCAACCAATGGGGGTTCAAGAGACAACTTACGATAACCTGTTGGAAGCTGTTGATGAGAAACAGTAATATCTTCCAACAACTTAGAAGCTTCATCCATGAGAGTACAAAGATAAGTAAAGTGCATGTCCTTACCAAGCAAGCAAGGATTTCTGACTTTAAACTTCTGACTCTTAACCATAGAGTCATTGGTTGAGGGGGGATCATCAGTATGATGACCAGAGGTTGATGACATATCTTACTGGGAAACCTTAGAACACTCTTATAAAACTAGGGACAGACCATGACAATCTTTCAGAAGGTGATCACCCTTGCAAAGCCTACAAGGGAATTTGGGTTTACATGGTCTTTGGGTGTGCATATCAACACTGTCTGCACTGGGAGGAGTGATTGGTTGAAACTTGGTTGTTTGTTTGTTTTTCTTCTTCTTAATCTTCCTTTTCTTCTTCTTCTTATCCACCTGATTGCTAGTACTACAACTTTCAATAGGCGAAGAGGTAGAAACAGGAGAAGACACATCTGGTGAAGAAGGAGAGGGATCAACATCAGGTTGATTTTCTTGCAATGAAGGATTAGGATCAGAAGAAACTAGTGTACATGGGATAATTGGAGTGGAGAATAACCAAATAGGTAATCCAATAGTCAATCTAGGAAGGCTTAACGTAGCCATGAGAGGAGGACCAGCATCCCCATATGGAGGGAACATAAAAGACATGCTTGGTAAAGGAGTCTCTTGGTTGGTAGTCTCAGAAAGTGAAACCATAACTATGTAACAAAAATATCTCACTCTTGTAAAAAATCCTAACTGTACAAATAACAAGCGCTACTCAAACTAAAAGCAACAAGCAAACATGTGAAAGGAGTGGATAAGATCAGGAACCTCACAGGACAGGCCAAAAGGATAAATCAGATGGATAGGGTATCTTAGTGGGGCTCCCAATATACACAAGGTACATGGGAGCTCAAATCGGCAGTAGTGATGTCTAATGCACAACTGTTCACAAGGGGCCTTCCTATATACAATTGAGTATGTGAAGTACCTTTCTATATACCTCAAGGGTACATGAAAGGCTATTCGATATACCAATGGTACATAGTGCGGACAAATAATGACAACTCCTACATTTAACAACGCCCGAACACGTCTCTAACCTATCACACAAATTGCTAAAAATTTTAAACCTAAGCTAGCGCTTAATTTTATCTTGTGCGTTTAGGTGGAACCATGGAGTGAAAACTTGAAATTAAATAAGATGCACATTGATCTATATGGTAATGCAAGTTTTCCTCTTCAATGAAATTCTACCTAAGAGAGGGAGAGAGAAGTTCAATTTATTGGAAGGGTCAGTGCAAGAAGATGAGGGACCTTTAAGATGCAATCCTAGTTTTCAAAAACAAGATCATGTTACCAAAAAATACATCAACCCGAGTATGATAAGGCGGAGCCTCCACCCATGCTTTCATGGAATTCCTATGCCTATGTGTCTGCTTTGTACTTTGCTTCGGATTCAACATGCCCATGCCTTGGAGTATGATCAACAATGGCTAATTCTACATTATATCCAAATTTTCAATATGCTCATGTTTAGCTGTTCGTCTGATTATGCTGCACACCTCCATTTTTTATGAGATTTTAGAAACAGATATGGTTTTTTTTGCAGATTCTAAATATGTAAATTTTAACAAGAATACATAATTTTTTCTATTTTTTTCTTATTTATCTTCTGTCATCACTCCTCAACTCAAAAAACACACTGGTAGTGTTTCGTCCATATCTCTTTCGTTTGTCAACCATTTAAAAAAAAATTGTATGGTGCACTAAAGAACACCAATATCTACATGTTATAAAAAACCCATTTCCAAATAATTGCATTAAGACATTCAAATGCTGCACCCACAAATGATGTACCGTTTTCGAGGTTTGATCTCTTAGATAATTAAAAAAAAATTTAAAAATATTATTTTTATTATTGGAAAAATAGTCGTGCACTAGTCCTATATGTTCTCTATATTTATACCGATTTTCGTAAGTTTGTTCCATCATTTAGACACTCAGACGCTGCACCCACAAAAACATATACCTTATAATTTGTCACAAAAATAAAAGGTGCCCATTAAAATTTATCTAACTTTAGATAGTTAACAACATTTTCAATAGAAAAAAATATATATATTTGGAAAGGTCATTCAATTTCCTACATTTCTTGTTTTTTATTTATTGCAAGATTCATTGTGTAAGTGTCTCAAAATATCCATGCAAGTTGATGGATGTCTGTTTTTTCAGTTTTGTATTGCATCTAATGCGCCAAAAGAGACCCTCAACTTCTTGCACACACCCTGAAACATATAGTAAATCCCATACAACAATGAAACAGATTGCTTATATGATCCGTTCCTAACTGAAACAAACAAAAGCTTCTCTTTTGAACTGAAAAAGAAGTGAGACCTCTAATGAAAAGCAAGAAAGGATTGTTACAAATTTATACAAAAGTGTTCAGATTTTTCAACTGAAGTGCGAATGAACTAATCACCAAATCATACAATAACTTTCATATGCACTTTTCCACAACTTTATGAAAAAAGGAAAAATCATACAAAAACCATGTATAACAAATAAAGAAAAATTGAAATGAGTATTTTCTTATTCTATCAAAGAATATAGAAATAAGAGATCTAACAAAACCAAGTTATATTCAAAGCTAGCTATGAGGCTTTAAAAGACCAACATCAATCAAAATTCTTGAGAATAACTATGGATTCGTACACGGTCATTTTTTTTTTTTTTGATTGAGTTTTCTGTTAAAAAATGAATTGCAGAGTTCAAAAAACAACTATAAAAATATGAAGCATGCATCTCAGATACCAGAAGAAGCATTTAAGAATCAAATACCAAACAGGGCTAAGAATAATACCTGGCATCGCTTCTACAGGTGTTGAACAGGGTGTTACCAACCTGAGCACCGCTTCTTGCACACAGGAACAAAGCAGTGGCACCGCTTACTACAGGTTCACACCAAGGCATTACCAGGTCCAACATCGCTTCTTGTACATAGAGAAAGTGCGGTGGCACCGCTTCTTTACCATAGAGGAAGAGCAGTGACAGCTCCAGAACTGCACTTATAACACAGCTCAAGAGAGGTTCCCAAGATGGCAATTTGAAAAATAAAAAAAGCAATAGAAAAGGAAGTTACAGACTGAAAAATCAACCCAAACAATCACCAAAAAACCCAGTGAACCAAATATATGAAGATCCAAAGGCAGACAGAGGCAAAACAATCACATTCAAAGTAGATCTAGAAATTTAAAATGAAGGTGGAGGTTTCAACTTACCAATGATCCAAAATTTGAAGTCGATCCATAGCAGAGTCGCCTCTTTTGTTAGCGGGAAATACACACCTCCTACGGACAAGAGTTGGTTCCCTATTTTGAATGGTTTGGATCTAGAAAAAAACACAGACACAGAATGCTAGACTCTCCCTAGATATGGTTAATCACTTGAATGGAATGCCATGATTCTTCTCTAAAAGGTTTTCCTCACTATCCTTGCAGAATAACCTATAAAATATGGAAGAAAACAAAGAAAACATGATAACATACAATATAATCAACTAGATCTATGCTTGTGACCAAGGAATCAAGCAATATAAACACATGAAACAGTAAATATGGGAAATAAAAGATATTATTTATTAATGAATGATTGGAGAGACTACAACCTTCATGCCTTGGTGTTGAGAGTTCCTTCCAATGGCTCCTTGCCTCTAACTACACCTTTCCTCCAAAGACTAAAGAATAATTTTGACAGAGTTTGGGTATGGAACACAATTCTTCCTCCTCTGACCCATGGGGGATGAGATAGTATTTAAAGTCATGGGAGGATAAGAATGGTTGAGGATCTCATGGGTGAGGTGGATATTAGATCCTAAAAGGGAGGATATCGAGCTCCAGCTGGTCCTAAATCATAGGGATGAGGCTCCACATAAGAAAGCTTCACGAATCCTCTCGAAGCTTCTCCTTTTGCCTTCAAAACTCTAGCACCGCTTTTCCAAAGAAGCAGATAGGTAGTGATAAGGGGGCACCGCCTTTGTTAGTAATGGAAAGAGTGGTGGCACCTCTCTTCTCTCATGTATCAGGAGTGGTGCTAGCTATTTTATTCTTGAGTAATGCTTTTGATCAATGGGGAAAGAGCGTTACCAGCTCAAAAGAGGAAAAAATTGCAAGGGGTTGATTTATTCCTTCATTTCTCTAGGGAAAATCTGAGGGATTGGAGCAGTCAAGGGGATACCTATCTCATAACATTAGGGTGACAAGTTTTCAGTATAAGAGTCTTCCATGTTTGGAAGGCCTGTCATGATGAGCCATGTGGAGGACATTTTGCAGACAAAAGGATAGGTCATAAGGTGTTAAGAATGGGTTATTATTGTCCAACAGTTTTCAGGGATGTGAATAAGTATTTCTAGGCTTGTGACAGCTGTCAAAGAATGGGCCAACCTAATAGATTGGATGAAATTCCTTTGTAACCATAGTTGGTGGTTGAACCCTTTGACAGATGGGCCTTAGATTTTGTTGAGCCTATCAACCCTTCCTCGAAACATAAAGCTTACATTTTAGTTTGCATTTACTACATGAAAAAATGGGTGGAGGATATGGCATTGGTGAAATCCAATGACCAGGCTATAATAGACTTATTGTAGAAGGACATCTTCACTTGTTTTGGAGTACCCAAAGAAATAATCACAGATGGAGAACCACAGTTTGTGTCACATAAATTTGAAGCTATGCTACAGAAGTACCATATTCAGCATTGGATAACTTCACCTTACCATCCCCAGGACAATGGCCAGGTGGAAAGTACCAATAAAGCTATCGAAGCTACCCTTACTAAAATAGTCAGAAACCATCACAGAGATTGGGTTGATAGGATTTCGGAAGCACTATGAGCATATCGTACTACTTGGTGCAATACTATAGGGTTCTCCCCCTATGACTTGGTGTATGGTAAGAATGTTGTGTTCCCTATCGAATTCAAAATCAAGACTTTGAGGATGGACATGGATGTAAATTTGGATGTAACAGAGGCAAATAGGAGTAGATTGAATCAATTGAATGAACTTGATGAAAAAATTATAGCTGCAGTGGATCAAACATCATTGATTCAACATCAGGGATCCAAATGGCACGATCAGTTCATAAAAAAGAAAGTATTATGTGAAGGAGACTGGGAATTATTATATGATTCAAGGTTCAAAAGGGAATTCAAAGGTAAGATGCGCACAAGATGGTTAGGTCCATATCAAATAGACAAAGTGTTTGATAATGGTACAGTCTACATGGTCACCATCGACGAAAACCATACACCATTATTTGGTAATCATCACAGGTTGCGATTGTACCACAAACCAATTTCAAGGGACACGTTTATTTCATAGGTTGCAGTTGATCTAGGATACTAGCTAGTGCAAGGCATGAGTCTTTCTCTGCCCCTATTAATCTTTAGAAAGTCACTGTGATTTCCACACAAAATGTTTTGTACATAAATAAATTGATGATTGCTGTTTTTATTTCTTTTTGCTTTGTTTTCCTTTATGCTTGATCATTTTTGAAGAATCCGTGCATGAACTAAAGTAGGAAGAAATGGTCATGACTGGGCCTAATGAATAGAACCCCTATTTTAACTTTCTGCTTTGGAAAAATCTCCATGAAGAAGAAAATAATTTGAATGATGAAAAGTTCTGCGCAGTTGTGACTCTGTAAAATTTGCTTAATTTTTCATCCGTGTAGTTGTGACTTTGTAAAAACCTTCCTATTTTTCTATTCCATGTAGCTGCGAATCCATAAAAACCTTCCCATTTTTCCATTTCGTGCAGCTGCAACTCCGTAAAACATGCATATTTTTCCATTCAGCACAGCTGCGACTCCGTAAAAACCTTCTTATTTTTATGTTCCGCGCAGCTGTGACTCCGTAAAAACCTTCCCATTTTTCTGTTCTATGCAGCTGTGACTCCATAAAACATGACTATTTTTTTGTTCCGCGCAGCTATGACCCCTTAAAAACCTTCCCATTTTTTCATTCTGTGCAACTGGGACTCCGTAAAACATGCCTATTTTTCTATTCCGTGCAGCTGCAACTCCATAAAAACCTTCCCATTTTTTCGTTTCGTGCAACTGTGACTCCATAAAACTTGCCTATTTTTCTGTTTCGCGCAGCTGCAACTCCACTAATTCCAGCAGACCTTTTCTATTTTTCGTGGCTGCGAGTCCACCAATTTTAGAAAACATTCCCTATTTTTTGCAGCTGTGAATCCTCCAAATTTATCCATAGAAGGGCTGCGATTCCTCCATATTTATCCAAAGAAGGGCTGCAACTCCTCCATATTTGTCTGAAATTTCTGCCACCCATGATTTTGTTGATTCTGACTCACCTCACAACTTCAATTATGTTTCTGACAAGTTTGAGAAGATAGTTTTTGGTTCACCGGAAGGAACATCATCACAGCATGCAGACAATTATGTTTAAAATTGATGGCAACATTTGGCACACTGTATTATCTTGAGAAGTCACGGATCATCACATAATTGCTAAGGTAAGGTTCTGATTATTTACATGCCATTAAGCATTAAGTAGATTTGACAAAATTAATCATGCTCGCATTTTCATGCTTGTCATTATACCCACGCTTTGTTAACTATCGATACACATGATCTTATGGGTATTCAAGCTTATCTCACGGTCGTCAACATTTTCCTAATTTGGGGACAAATCTTACTAATGATTCCTTGCTTCTGACTGTTTTACTTTCCTAATTTTCTCAACCCCAACATCAGTTGTTCGTGCATTACCCTGTGTTGTAACCTCTATTACTGGGCCTATAAATTATTGAAATTATACCAGCATTCAGAAGGAGAGGAACCATGGGTATCCTAGGTAGACACGAACCCACAAACCTGCAGGAATTGTGCATAAATGCTGAGGTTTTTGACATCTTCGCAGCTGCTGGTTGGAATGCATTTTTCCAACGATTAAGTGGTTTTCACCGTAAAGCGATTATTGAATTCGCTTTGAATCTCATAGAAACCCATTCAAAGGTCAGGGTTTTACATATAGAAGTTACTGTGGATATTGTAGCAGAGGTCACGGGCCTTCCTCAAAGTGAAAGAGCCTGGTTTGGAAGACGAATTCGAAATACTGTTGCAATGCAGGAGTTTCTATTGGCCATTGAATAAGTCTGCCAAGAGAAGAGGGGGATAGCATTACAGTCACTGCCTCATCCCTGGAATGAAGTGGTGATCTTCTTGAAGAAGTAAATTACATGTGAAGGTAGATATCAAACCATGTATTTCTCTGAATTCCCTTTGTTGTCTCATTTACACCATAGGGATTTAATCAATATGCCCTTTTATATATTTAAAGACTTGCATCATATGGTGGGATTTGTGAAATTGGATAGGCGCCCATTCTCATCCCTTATCCATCACGGCCTAATTAAATTGCTCATATTAAGGGATTTAGCTCAGAGAAACCAAACTTGGGAGCAGTTTACTGGCCAACCTCAAATAAACTAGGGACTTGTACTTTTTCCTGGTGTTCCAATAGAGTATGAAGCACCTGCACTCTTGATGGGAGTTCAAACACAGGAAGAAGAAGAGGCACCAACTCAGTTTGGGGGAATGGCAGAAGAACCGGAGGACTGAATTCCCTCCAATTCAGTTGGGGGAAAGATGAGGCAGGATCAGATAATCAGGAAGAAGGGGATGAAACAGGATCCTATAACCAAGAGGAAGAATTAGGTGAGGATGCAGCAAAAACAAACCCTGCAGAAGGGATAGAGGATTTGAGAGCTCCATCCGCAGAAGCTGAAGCTAGAGAAGCATTTGATGCTATGACAACTGAAGCTGCAACTATAGGAGCTATGATGACAGAAGAAAATGTAGAGATTTTCACTATTGAATCTTCTCCGAAATGGATGGGAACTCTTATCGAGGAGGAAATAGAGATGGAAAAGACTAGATAAGATGTTGGAATAAGAAACATTCCTTCTACATCAGCTCTAGAATTGGAAGTCCCTCTACTACAAAAGAAGAGAATAATATCAAAGGAGGAGGTGCAGGCATCAATGCTAGTGAGAATAAGGAGAACCAGATCAGTTGCAGTAGCAGAAGCGATGCGGGAAAAATGGGCAAATATCGAAACAAACATCGAATTTCCCATCTTGAGACCCAAGGTAAATGCTACCCCACAAGAACCTATTGCAGATGAACCTCAAATTGAGGGACTTGTGTTTGAGAATGGTATTTTAAAGGAAGAAGTGCAAGTGCTTCGGAAGGAAGTGGAAAGATGGAAGGAAACATATCATAAATAGGTGGAAAGGAGATTGCACACACTGGTGGAAGCTGCAAACTTGATTGAAGGATGACTTTCGACTGAGGAAGGTAATGAATTGAGAAAGGTAGTTTTCCCTGAGTGTGGAGAAATATTTAGTCAATCAGGATATAAATTCACATTACATGCATTTGTGGCACAAAAACCCACACAGATAGTTGGAGAAGAGAGAGGAACATCTACAGGAGAATTGAGAGGTAAAGAAGAACTAGAAATGGAAGGGATCCCTGAGGTAGAGGTAAGGGAACATGATTAATCTTAGGCTCATTCACAGGGTGTTGTTACATAAGAAAAAACAACCCTGGAAATGTTTGTTGAAGCTGCTACTCAATTGGAAGTGAGTGAGTCAGAGATTGAGACAGTTGGAGAAGAGAGAGGAACATCTACAGGAGAATTGAGAGGTAAAGAAGAACCAGAAATGGAAGGGATCCCTAAGGTAGAGGTAAGGGAACATGATTAATCTTAGGCTCATTCATAGGGTGTTGTTACATAAGAACAAACAACCCTGGAAATGTTTGTTGAAGCTGCTACTCAATTGGAAGCGAGTGAGTCAGAGGTTGAGACAATCCCTGACCTGAACCTAGGATTTCTTACTATGACCCCAGAACAATCTAAAGACACATAACTAGTGGAGGGAGAATGCCAACAATAGGAAAATGTTGAATTTGATCAGGATTTTGTCACACAAGAGCCAAAATACTCAGAAAAACTTCTTGAGACTCCCATTCAGCTAGGGGTGACTGATCTTGAAGTGGACATAATCCCCATTGTGGAATTAGGAGAAGATGAACAGATGCAGTCCCAACCATCATGGGACACTAAAGCATTTGGGGATCAGTCTCATCTATTTGGGGACACTGAAATAATTGGGGACCAGCCTCATCTCTTGCGCGATATGGAAGTAACTCAAGAGAAACCCAAGTTACCATAGGATTTTGAAGGGTAGGAAGCTGTTACACAAGAACCAACATATCTGTAGCCCCCTGTTGAAGCCACAACTGAGAATCAAGAAGTTCCAGTTGAAACTCAAGAAGATACTGAGACTGGAACAGGAATATGTTTCCACACAAGAACCAACATCTTCACCATTTGGCTGCTCAAGTTGACAAAAGGAGGTTTCAGGAAGGAGGTGATATCATACAAGAACCAACATCCTTAGAATTGATTGCAGAAGTACACTGGAAGGCATAAGTTGTCGAACCACTGGTGGAAGTGGAAGCTGTTTCACTTTTGATCCAGAACAATTAGGATGAAACATTGGATAATAAGGTATGGATGAAATCTTCCCAAGAATTTTTCAATTTAGACTTTGATGACTAGAAGGACGCAAGAGAGGAAAAGATTCAAGGTCTAATAGAAGAACACTCACTGCTGAAAATAGAAGTAAAGAAATGGAGAAGTGAGGTAGATAGATATCAGCAAGGAATGATTCCCATTGCTTAGCATAGGAAGACTATCAGTGAATTGAGAGAAATATGGCCAGAAGAGATAATATTCCAGAAGCACCGTTGGGAAGAAGTATAGAAAGAACGAAAGGAGTTGAAGATGTTTAAGTCCATGCAAAAGGAGAAAGACCAAATTTACATTCTCTCTCAAGAATTGATGAGCTCCAGAGCTCCATATCCCTCTTATCCTATATTTTTATATGAACAATTAAATTGGTTTAAGATGAAGGCATTAAAATAAGGGAGACCTTATGAAGTAGCAACTTCAGATCAGTTCTTGGAAACATTTTTGAAAAGTAGCTTCACTAAGAAGAATATTTTGTATGAGATTTATTTAGATGAAATGGTTTTCCCATTGGACCAACATTCAAATACTACTCCTCACCAAGGTGATGTCTAGTTGAGAAATTTTTCTTCTTTTGTTAGCAACCATGTGTAGTGGGAGGATTCATTTCATACAAGCTCTCACAATGAGGCTCACTGTAATATCTAGATTTAGTGTGAACCTCAATTCCCTTGACTTGTTCATAATCATCAAGCATAGAGGCTTAAATGTCCCATCCAGACTCAACAGCTGGTTGAGCTTCAAGATCAAGTCATCTCCACTTGTATTAGCCAGATTTCCAAGCAGCAATGTTTGGCTTTGGAAGGCAGCAAGCATAGGTGGTAGGCTTCCCCTTCATCAATTGAGAAAAGGGACCCTTATTGCTTCAAGAATTTTAAACAGTCTCTCCCAAGGGTTGAAGCATACATCTAGTGTATGAGGAAATGTGGAGTTAACCCGTTGGGACTGTAACATCCCCGACCCTCTGAACGACAACGAGGATTCTACCAAATCATTAAAAACATTTGGGAAAATAGCCCCATGAACATGAACATGCATATAATTCTGAAATCTAAAGCTTAAAACATAAAACATACTAAGATGAAAAATCCTTCATATACATAGCATAAGCAACATATGTTCATTCAAGCATACCACATGTTCATCACATTCATTAATAAGTAAATATAAATGTAGAGACGAAATAGTCAAGAATACTCATCTTAAAAATAATTCGTCCCGCAACCAGCTACGTCGCTGCAACGTTCCACCCAACCATAGGGAAGTGTTCTCATCAATCTCTCAGCAACACTGCCACCCTAGAGCTTGGCATGATTCCTCAAGGAATAATGGTCAAAGTAGGCTTACACACATAGCCAAGGAACACAATTCATCCAATCCCACACAGTAGGGTTTATCAGATCGTCAAGGAGCTAGGAAAGGCTAAATGCTAAGCTGTTGATCTCAATGGAGAGCTAAGGAAACCTACACCAGAGCTAACCTGACTTATAAGACATCCACACACCCATCAATAGGAATCAATCCTTTCTCTACTTCACAATCCCTCAGGCCCTGAATTCCCTTTCCAATACTCTTCAAGGGTTGTGGAGAAGAAAGCCAGCAGTCTAACTCTGTCTAGGTGGCTCCAACACCAGTTTTTCAAGCATACCCAGCCTCTAATCCTACTCTCAACAGTCCAAAGACCAACCACTACATAGCACAATAAAACAAACAGTTCACAGCTCCATGAAGAAGATAAATACAATAGGGTGACAACCCCAAACAAAAAGGTGTACATAGCTCAAGTCAATAGGTCAACTCAAAGTTGTTCTTTTCCCTAACGTGGCCAAAACAACTCGCGACACCCAAAATATGTTTGCACACGCAACAACCAAGACTAGGGAAGATAAAAAATCCAATCCCATAATGAAACAACGGGAACCTTACACAGTTCACAGATGGGGAAGAAGATGGATTCCCAGCATTGATAGGGAAAAAATATAAACAATATAATCATGCCTCTCATGATGTTCGTTCGGCTCGCCGTGTGAGATCACCATCTTTCGACCCCTGCGTGAGGAAACCCATGCTAATTTTTGATCTGTGCATGAGGATTAAACAAAACGATGGGGAAATCATGAGAATAGTGAACAGAATGACCCTATGTGTGAGGATGAACAAACGATGGAGAATCCCCCAAACGGTGTACGTGAGGAAGCATAATCTCTCTATGCATGAGGATGTCCAGAATGACTCGCAGTGGGAGGAAAAACTAGAACTACCCTACATGAGAGTGAGAAAGACTAAAACTATGAAGAAGTGGAATCATGGAAAAGTGGAGTGAGTTTTTTTTTCTACCCCATACGATGTGAAGAGGAAGTGTCTATTGGTGGAGTGGGCGCATGGGAAAGGACTGACAGTCCTGCCACACCCACCACTACTCAGCAATAACTGCTCCCAACTAATAGACAACAGAAGTTTAAAAGGGTGGCTGACACATGGCAAACTCTCAATGACCCCCACGGGTTGGACAACCCCCCCCCCCCCCCCCCTTAACCTTAGGAATCATGCCCTTTTCATTCAACGTTGCACCGTTGTAGCTGGATATAGGTTTATTTTAATTGATGTGCGTATTTACAGGATGCCAAAAATATAATGTGCCGGATAGCATGATATACCATCAGCAATGATCCCTATTGCCGAAGCATACACAACCAAATCGATAGTGAGGATTTTTCCTTTAGCTCCTCACCATGATTAATTACAATATATACATCATGTACCTTTTAATGTAATTAGGGCTGAAACTGGGGACATCACAATCCCCTCCCCCTTGGAATAACACCGTCCTCGGTGTTCCAATACATTGGAATACATATATAATTTGCACATCAAAATTTCAAGATTTTGCAGATCTGTCCCATGTTCAACTATTTACTTTGAACTTTCGGGACCAATCCCCTCAAATTCCATGAGCTTCTTAGCTTTTGGCTCAACCCCAAGTCTAGGAACTTTGTGGCTACTACCCTCTTTATGTTCCCTCACTGGGCAGTCCAGGCGTAAATGATGTTCTTTGCATTTCCAACATTTCTCTGGTTGCTTCATCTTTACCTGCTCAATTTCCCTTGAGCCTTCATTCCTGGAAGGTTTCTTAATGAATTGCTTGGATGAATGTGCCATCATTGATCTACTTTCCTTGCCCTTACGGATTTCCCCCAGAAGGATTTTTACCTCCTTTTGCAAACCAATAGAGTCTTGCAAAATCTGGTGGTTCATCTCATTCTGCCTTTTCTATATCTTGAGCATCTTTCCAAGATTCTCTCGGGTCCTGGCAATCATTTGAAGGAGACTTCCAGCCAAGTCCAGTAGCTTTTGTTCTGCTACCATGGTCAATGTGTACAACTAGATTTCACTTTTCTCACCTATGAAATGCATCATTGAAATTCTGTTATACCAAGCATAATGTAGGCATTAAAATCAGTCAATTAATTACCAAATTGGCATGACTGTCCAAGTCTCATCAAGGAGACTTTCATAATTTTCATGCCTTCCCAACAGGAACATGAGGGAATTAACTATTCATTTCTCCTTCAAACGATTCTCTCGGGTCCTGGCAATCGTTTGAAGGAGACTTCCATCCAAGTTCGGTAGCTTTTGTTTTGCTACCATGGTCAATGTGTACAACTGGATTTCATTTTTCTCACCTATTAAATGCATCATTGAAATTTTGTTAGACCAAGCATAATGTAGGCATTAAAATCAGTCAATTAATTTCCAAATTGGCATGACAGTCCAAGTCTCATCAAGGAGATTTTCATACTTTTCATGCCTTCCCAACAGGCACATGAGCTCATTCATGTCCATTCTTGGGCAGGGAATTAACTATTCTAGCATTCACAATTTACTTTAAGCAAATACACACAGTCCATTTTCAGTCATACATGCATTCAACAATCTTTTGTTTTCACAATGCATATATATATATAATCAAAAGGGAAAGAGAGAGCAACAAGAGTTTTCCCCTCTTTGTTTTGTTCCATCCTAGAACCCACACCACCGCTATGGCTTTTCATGCTCTCAGCCTCTTTCACTTCATCATGAATGCTGGACCAATCCCTCTTGGTCATGACACTTAGTGTCTTCATACTATTTCAGACCTTTCAACCATGGAGCCTCCCCGCATGGTTTGTCTCAGCTGCTAGGACCTTCACAATCTCAATAGCACCTTTTTCAATACTACTCATTCTAATTTTTTTAGGAAAATCACATGTCCACATGCACCCCTAGAATGCCTTCATTATCCTCGCTTCCAGTGATACCTATATTCAAACATTGAATAATTTCACATGTTTAGTTTATTCCCATCGGTTTTTACCTCTTAAGCAAGAGCTTAAAACATCATAACCAAATCATATACACATGTATATTCATAAGCAAGATATTGCAAATAATCCAATACTTATCTGTATTATGCATTTCCTCATTCGTCCACAGGATCCTGCTTCGCTTTTCAAGCCTTGGGATCTCCTATGGACTTGGATGTTAGGTCAGCACGCAGGCTTCTTCACAAAATCCTTTTTTATATATATATCAGGCATAGTCAAGCCAACCTTTAGTTGGGTTTATCAGACCGTCAACAAATCACCTATACTTATCTCAACAATACACTTATATCAACAACTAATCATCATCCAAGCCAACACAGTTGGGTTTATCAGGCCAACAACAATAACACATGCACTTATATCAACAATAAATGACCATTTCCAGGTTTCATTTCCAGTAGTGAGCTCTAATTCCACTACCCCATATCACACAAGAGACCACTCCCTTCTCTGAGTTGATAGTCCCTCAGGAATGTCTCCTTCTCTGTGCTCTTTAGTAGAAGTTAGGATGAGCTCAAGTCATTGTCCATTTAGTGTACAATACCAGACTACATCCATTTATCCTAACAACAAAAGAAATATAAGCATATTCGTTAGCCTTATTGCTCTAAAACTGTAATCATATTTCACATCATTCACTATCAAGTATTGAGACACTAGGAGTGTGTCCACTCCCTAAGGTGTAATCAATATTGAAAAACCCTTCCATGATCCGACATCAGAAAAGTGTGCACCCTTTTCCAGGGTGTGCCATGTAGGCCCTATTCATACTCAAGCAACCTGTCATAATAAAATCAAAACATGTTCTGCATATGGAATTTTAATAATTTGACATGCATATTCTTAGCTAGGGTTACAAAACACTTATCCATTTTCCAATGCAATATTCCTTCATTAAGGAGGAATGGGGGCTCCCTTCTCTGAGTTGACAGTCCCTCAGTTTTCCATCCCAATTCCTCTTTACATTTTGCATCCACACATGTCTTACCAACATAACCTATACCATCTCACTCATGTTGCTTAGCAAACATGCAGTGCTGACGAGACATTCCCAAAATGTCCAATGGAGTTTCACCAGAAACCCGTTTCCAGATAAGGGAAAACCTTCACAAGAAGTTTGGCTCTTGCAGGCCATCACACATGATCTTCCTACAGTGTGTACCCCTGACACATTCATCAAATAGCCAAACAGTCAATCATTATCTAATAATACAATCCAAATTTGATTGTTCCATAACCAAGCAATGACATTAGTAATTAAATTCAATAGGGATTTGCAACTCTGTTTACTACATAAATTTATTTGCTTGGCAATGAGGTGATCCTCAATCATGGGTCTCTTGTAAGCAGCACTACTGTTCCCATTATAATTTTATGCTTACTAACATAACATGAATACCCACTTACAATGTGTCCACCTGACACAATCTTATGCAAGCCAATAGTGATTAGTAGTTGTCAGCAATTTCTTAAATCTGAAACTCACAATTCAAATTTTAACAACCCATCATGCATACAAACTATTTTCACATCCATGAGACTCTTCTCATAAGGTTTGGCTCTTTCACATGGTAGATTCCAGAATTTGTCATGGTTTTACTCTCATTGCCATGTTCTAAACAATCTACCTGAAACCTAAACTTCAATCAGCCAAACACTTAGTAAGTCTTGATGCATATAACTTTTTCATTGCTACAACAATCACTGAAGCATTTTCAGAATTTAAAAAATTTAATTACTTCCAGCTGTTAATCACATCAATACTACCAAAACTCGTTTACTTCACACAATCATTATCATAATTTAAATTACAGGGTACAACCACATCATTTATGTAATTAAATGAAATGTTTAGATACTTCTTACTTCACAAGTGTATCATTTGTACCACCTTGCCCTTCCATAGAGTATTTCCGGAAGCCAATTGATCACGACTACCCTCTTCATGCACTTACTATCTTGCATTCATAACAACTCTTGAAATGGTTCCAGAATTGTCATCAATTCATCATTTCAACCATTAGTTATTCATAATAACTCATGCACTATCTCTATGCATTCATGCATTGCATCACAACATTTGCACCCATACTTATGTATGCATATCTACAACATTTACTCATACTTTTCATATGCATCCATTCAATTCATAATTACAAGATTTATAAAATATTTTAATGCATACCCACTCAATGCTACCTTGGATTGATTCAGGAATACTATGCATTCAAACATACCAAGCATGGCCTAACCATGACTACTTCATATAGGATGCATGACTATAAGCAAGATCATCAGTGCTTACTTTCCTTGGCTACTAAGCTCATAACAACACAATATAGGAATGATACATTTGTCTATGAATGCAGTATAAAATTAAAATACCCACATGGTATGAGACCTATTGCTTTTACCACTCCATGCTATTGTTATAATTAAACTCTTACCTTCATGGGTCCTACTTACACCCTTGATATTACCTGTTTGGTTGGTCTCTTGCAGGAGATTGCAGAAGTTGCTCACCAACTTTTGATCCTAGTTTTGTTTCCTTATCCCTTTCTTCATAGGGTTGCTGATCACATTCATCAACATATTCATCCATGTCCAGGTTGTCGTTGGATTTTCCACTAATGCCAACACCAATGCAATAGTTATCATTAGGGGCTGATTATAAATGTATAATCCTCACTATTCTTACCAACATGTAATATCCTATGCATGCAAGGCATATCCTCATACATTTCATGTATAAAACTTGTAATCATAATTAGCAAGACAGGGTTTAAGGAAATTTCCCTTTTTCAAGTCCCTCATCCTTGCATGGAACTCCTTTTCCACACAACAATTGGTTTGACTTCATGGTCTTGCTACCTCTAGGCATGCAATTCCCGGATTGTCCATATTGACAACATCACATTTATTTTTCAAGCAATCACTAGCACTTTTCTACTTCACACTCAAGTTCTGGTGACTCTCCCTTGTTCCCTGCTGGATAATGTTTACAACGCCTATCCACATGCTTCATTCTGACCTCGGGTGTGAAAACCACACCACTTCAAAAATGATGCTTTTTACCGAATGTATTCTAGTCTGAAATGTAACTTCAGCCACCTGGAACTCTCTTCCTTTTCAGCCTTGAAACTGCTGAGAAACCCAATGAGAAAATCACGGCAAAACCCCAATTTTTTTGTGGTCAAAATCGGGTCTCGTCCCTACTAATTTTCTGACATTTCGGACCCTTAGTGGAATAGTCTTCCGACACTTCGATGACCCAGACGACTAAATTCTTCGACGCTCATCGGGGACCCCATCAGCTTTAGGTTTCTACTATATCGACGGTTCTCTCGACTATATTTCTCTGATGTAAGATTTTTAGACGACATCAGCAATGCCAAGGACTGTTCATTGGGTCTCTTTTCCACCATCTTTCCGGCGTTTTGGCGACCAGACCCACTAACTTTCTCCGTGGTTCATCGATGGTTTGTTCACCTATTCCCTTCCATCGTGTCGAACTTGTAGTGGTCTAAAATTTTGATCTGCATCGGTGATCAGATCCTCTACTCATCAGATGGCTAGTTCTCTAGGCTTCTGCAACAGCAATTCACCAACCTTTAATCTCTTTCGATCGACGTTTGGAACAATTGTCTACCGAGAGGGTAGGCCACTAAATAGCCGTAATGGTGGATGCATGAACGAATAATTTTTCCGATCGGTGCTCCGATCTTCTAATATTTTCTGATCATGTCCATCGATGGTCTGATCCTCTAAACTCTGTCGATGTTTACCATCGCATCGATGAGCCAAACAAATAAGCTTTTCCGATGTCTTCGGTACTTAGACAATTTTTTTCAGAAAATTTCCTTCCAGGAACATTTTCTTTCCTTGTCTGCTGCATCGGTGGTCTCAACAACTGTAGTCTCCATAGTATTGGCACTCAGGTACACTAACATTGGGTGGTTAGTCTTCTAAGCAGCCGCAACGGAGGTTTACAAATGATTAAATTTTCCCGATCCTCTATAAATCTCTGATGACGTCCATCAGCAGGATCATCATCTAAATTTCACCGATGGCCGATGGTTTTCAACACTTCAACAAAATTCTAAAAATTTTCTTCTTCCTTCCATGTTGGCGAACCCAACAACTAATTTTCTCTAACGGCATCGGTATTCCGAACAACTAAACTCTGCTGACGTCGAAGGACAATATCGGATGTTTCCTCAACTATATTGAGCCGGCGTTTCAGCGGTCTTCGGCTGATCTCCAGCAAAACTGCGGCTCCCACATCCACTTAGTTTCTTCGACGGCTGACAATTCCCATACTTAGAAAGTTTTTTTGAAATTTCTTCGTTAACCTTCCTTCCCCTACTTCATCATCTCAAAATTTCTTTTATCCCTTGCCAACGTATCAGCGCCTTCACTAGCTATCTGCTGCGGCATCAGTGGTCGAGGAATCTATCCGTTGGAAGAATAGTCCACTAGCCAGCCGCAATAGCAGGCGCATGAACAGCTAGAACTTTTCGATGTTCATTGGGGATTCCATCGTCTAACTTCCATGGATAGCCAATGGGTTTGACACTTAGACAAATTTTTACAAATTTTTCTTTCCTTCGTCTTTTCTCCTGTGACGCTCCATCGACTATTCCATCTACTATTTTCTTCCGACACTGTGGCGACTCCATCAACTACTTTGCACCACCGTTTCTGCGGTCTTCCACTGATGACTTCCAATGGAAGTTTCCTTTCCTTTCACCATCCGTCGGTGGCCCATATCCAAGGTCCTTCCAACTAAAACTTCCACTGCATCGGAGGAGCGATCCTCTAAAATTTTCCAATGGCCGACAGTCTGGATACTTAGAAAAATTTCTGAGACTTTTATTCGCTGGTCCCCATCGAAAAACCTTTTTCTTAGGTGATCTGATGCATCGGTGGGACTTCAGACTAAGTCCTCCGACGATCCGATGATCCCAATACTTAAAGGAATTTTCAAAAATTCTCTTCTCATGCACATATTTTCTTCTGTTTTCTGCTAGGAAGAAGGAAACTTGCCTCTACTAGCTGACCTTTCATGGCCCATTCAAGCCCATGCTGTAACCTTTGCTCTGTCACTACATCTTCATGACCCATTCAGGCCCATGCTGCAACCATGAGCTCTGATACCATTATGTAACATCCCTGACCCTTTGACCGACGATGAGGACGCTACCAAATCATCAAAAACCTTTGGGAAAATAGCCCCATGAACATGAACAGGCATATAATGCTGAATTCTAAAGCTTAAAACATAAAACATACTAAGATGCAAAATCATTCATATACATAGTGGAAGCAACATACGTTCATTCAAGCATACCACATTCATTAATCAGTAAATATAAATGTAGAGATGGAATAGTCAAGAATACTCATCTTAAAAAGAATTCATCCCGCAACCAGCTATGTCACTGCAACGTTCCACCCAACCATAGGGCAGCGTTCTCATCAATCTCTCAGCAACACTACCACCCCTAAGCTAGGCATGATTCCTCAAGGAATAAAGGTCAAAGCAGGCTTACACATAGCCAAGGTACACAATTCAATCAATCCCACATAGTAGGGTTTATCAGGCCGTCAAGGAGCTAGGAAAGGCTAAATGCTAAGCTGGTGGTCTCAATGGAGAGCTAAGGATGTCTACACTAGAGCTAACCTAACTTCTAAGACATCCACACACCCATCAACAGGAATCAGTCCTTTCTTTGCTTCACAGTACCTTAGGCCTTGACTTCTCTATCCAATACTCTTCAAGGGCTGTGGAGAAGAAAGTGAGCAGTCTAATTCTGTCTAGGTGGCTCGAACACAAGTTTTCTCAAGCATGCCCAGCCTCTAATCCTACTCTCAATAGTCCAAAGACCAACCACTACATACCGCAGTAAAACAAACAGTTCACAGCTCTGTGAAAAGGATAAAGATAGCAGGGTGAAAACCCCAAACAAAAAGGTGAACACAACTCAAGTCAATAGGTCAACTCAGAGTTGTTCTTGGCCCTAGCATGGCTAAAACAACTTAGCGGCACCCAAAATATGTTTGCACATGAAGCAACCAAGAATAGGGAGGATGAAAAACCCAATCCCATAATGAAATAATGGGAACCTTACACAGTCCACAGATGGGGAAGAATATGGATTCCCAACATTGATAGGGAAAACATATAAACAATAGAATCATGCCTCTCAGGCCATTCGTACGGCTCACCGTGTGAGATCACAGTTTTCCAACCCCTGCATGAGGAAACCCATGCTGATTTGTGATCTGTGCATGAGGATTAAACAAAACGATGGGGAAATCATGAGAAGAGTGAATGGAATGACCCTTTGTGTGAGGATGAACAAACGATGGAGAATCCCCCAAACGTTGTGCGCGAGGAAGTAGAATCTCTATCTGCGTGAGGATGTCCACAATGACTCGTGGTGGGAGGAAAAACCAAAACTTCCCTACGTGAGAGTGAGCAAGACCAAAACCATGAAGAAGTGGAATTGTCGAAAAGTGGAGTGAGTGTTTTTCTTCTGCCCCACGTGATGTGAAGAGGAAGAGTTTGTTGTGGAGTGGATGCATGGGCAAGGACTGACAGTCCTACCACACCCACCACAACTCAGTAATAACTTCTCCCAACTAATAGACAACAGAAGTTTAAATGGGTGGCCAGCACATGGCCAACTCCCAATGACCCCCATGGGTTGGACAACCCCGCCCCCCCCCTTAACCTTAGGAATCATGCCCTTTTCATTCAATGTTGCACCATCGTAGTTGGCTGTAGGTTTATTTTAATTGATGTGCATATTTACATGATGCCAAACTATAATAAGCCGGATAACACAATATACCATCGGCAACGATCCCTATTTCCTGAACATACATAACCAAATCGATGGTGGGGATTTTTCCTTTAGCTCATCACCATGATTAATTACAATATATACATCATGTAGATTTTAATGTAACCGGGGACATCACAGGGACTCAAATTCAAATTCCTGCTTATTTGGTGGCAAAAAAACCATATAAGGAATATTTTTCATTAACAAAAGGAGAAGAAAGGCAGTGCTAGAAATATTGGGTTGCCCATAATGGATATCTAGATGGGAGGGAGTCACCTGAATCCTCCTATAAATTTTCATCTCTCCATGAGCGAGGCACAATTCGAGATTTTGATTCAGACTAATGGAGGTTGTTGCATGAGGACATGCAACAGAGTAGTTGGGGGGAGATGTTGGGTCCCAAAATGCCCCTTTTTAAACACATCCC
Organism: Pseudotsuga menziesii; assembly: GCA_001517045.1. Taxonomy (NCBI): domain Eukaryota; kingdom Viridiplantae; phylum Streptophyta; class Pinopsida; order Pinales; family Pinaceae; genus Pseudotsuga; species Pseudotsuga menziesii. The sequence goes on from LPNX010477535.1 coordinate 480,582, forward strand.
TTATACCCTATTTGTCTTATCTTATTCCATTTTGTGCACCAAATAGAAATTCTTTCCTCACCTGAGCCTTGAATCTTGACAGGTATGATTATTTATTGTTTAATCTTATTAATGCTTATGATTGCTATAATTAGGACTTTGCTTCTTACATTATGCCAACTCATTATGATTTCAAAAACATAGTGCAATCTGTGAGAGATTATAAGTGTAGCAGCCCGAGAGGTATAGAGAGGATATGAGCATCCACTATCATCTATGACTTCGAAGTACCATCTATACACGTAGATATAACCAAGGGTCATCATTCTACATGGGTTGCGACATACATGGATGCGACAGAAATGACTGCAAATGATTGAGCTACAACAGCATGCCACTGCTTGAAGTTAGCTGCAATCATCCAAGCCTTTCTTGAATTGGTTCTCTTATTCATTTACTGGCTCAGGAAACGTAATTGCCTATATTCCCTACCTCTGTTTAATTCCACTCACAGCGATAATAGTGCATGTAACAAGGCAGGCTGAAGATCATAGATCTTCATGGCTGCCCAATATTAGTGGGTGAGGGTTACGTTTTTTGATTAATAAGTACAGGGAAGAATTCAGAGCCAAAGGTTGGGTAATATCAGATTTTTTTGTGTAAGTTGTAACAAAGACTGTGTCTTCATTTCACCATTTTAATACAAGGAGTAGGATTCTTCACATCTTTGTGTTTTAACTTGTGTTAGTTTCGGTGTCTCTGTTCGAAGGCTAGGCCCTCCTTCCCACATAGATCACCGAGTTAATTAGATGTTTGCTTAATTATTTGTGTGGTGTGGATGTTACATTATATACGTTTGCTTCAGTATCTGCAACAGTCATATTAATCATTGTGTTTCTCTGAATACCCAGTACTTGCATTTCCTTTAAGCTGCAGCAGTGTGGTGTGAAAGTTGACTGTGTAGGTTAGTTTCTTTTATGCATGTGTGTAGTCGCTATAATAGTCAAGCTCTCCCTTAGTTTCCTTTCAAATTACTTGTCTTGCTCAGGTTTTCTAATTTAGGTAGACTATGGTTTAGAACTGTTGATTCAATTCCAGTTATTTCTCATTTGTAGATTAAGATTGGATTATCTAGTCACAATGGATCTACATGCAGTCTGGTAAATTAGGATTTAACTTTCTGGAAAAGTAATTCTAGATATTTATTTCAAGAATCATTCATTACTGGATTGAAGTTGTAGGAAGTAATTGCAATTCTGAATTCTTAGATAGGTAGTTTAGATCAGTTTTGATTATGGGAGAATTTTGACAGAATAGATAAGTAGGATAGTTTATTCAGTCATCAACTACTCAGTGTTTAAGCACAAATAGTGTAAGTTATATTTGAAATAAAATACTTCCCTAGGTTGACAATTTATATTGAGCATTCTGCATGATGTTTTTAATTAACTGACATATAGAGTGACCAACACAACCATTATGCACTCCTTGCTTTGTGGCTGCAAGGACTTTCTCTTTTCAGAAGGGTTTCGAGCCCATGCTCTAGTTCCAAAAATCCTGAAATTTGAGACATTTGGTTTATGGCCAAACCATGCCTCGTAGGGAGTATTTCCTTTTACTTATTTGTGGAAGGATATGTTTTGTATCTGTGCAGCACAAAGGCCTCATCCCATATCTTGGGACTTATATCCCTTGCTTCAATTATGCAAGTGGCCATCTCCTTGAGAGATCTATTCTTCCTCTCTGCAACACCACTTTGCTGTGGTCTGTAGGGAGTTGAGTATTGAATTTGGATGCCAACGCATCCACACCTCTTCCTTGGCTGAACAATCAGAGAAGTCTAAACATCATATCTGCCTTGAAGAAACCTCGATGCTTGCAAAAGAAAACCACTACTTTAAAAGAAGGTTCGGAGAGTCCCTAGAGATTATCAAACACCCTAATAACCTTAATAGGGATGGTGGTTTTGAAGTTAACAAGAATTGTGTCCCCTTATCATGTTTCAAAACAAGTCCAATTTGTCTAGGTTTTAGCCAAACTTAATAAAAAACCCTAATAATAAAATACTTCAATAAAAACTTTAATAAATAAAATTTAAACCTTAATATAAAAAACTTTAAATTTTTTTTAAACCTTAATATAAAAACTTTTTATAAAAATCTGAACCTTAATATAAAACATTTTATAAAACTTTTTACAAATAACTTTAATAACTTTCAAAAACTCATAAAAAATTAATAATTAATAAACTTTTAATAAACCTTTTAACAACTTAAAACTTTTTAAATAATTAATAGACTTTATAACCATTTATACTTTTAATAATTAATAAACTTTTTAATAAATAAACCTTTATAACATATTACTATAATTATATATTATAATAATTTGATAATTTTTTTTAATAAATTAATAATTAATAATTAATAATTTTAATATTTGATTATTTTAGTTCTTAAAAAAATTTTAAAAAATTAAAAATTAAAAATTACATTTTTTTTTTAAGTTTGAATTTAATTTTTTTTTTACTAAACCTAGGATCAATCGGCCAAATATAATTAAAATATAATAACTTGACTAACAAACCCTTATTTATTACACCAGAACTGCAGCTAATCCAATCGACTACTTGTCTTGATGATGGTTCCTGATTTGGAATCGAAACGTCGACTTAAAAATGACTACTATGGATTTTCTGGAAAAACCCTACATCAATCTTAATCTTATGACCACTTTGATTTTCTACCAATGCCTTCCAAATCTTCAATTGTTCAAAAAATTCAGACTTTAATTTGAGGAATTACACCCAACAGAATCTTGAGTAATCATTGATAAATTTAAGCACATATCTTAATCCACCATATTATTGAGTGGGAAAAGGACCAATAATATGTGAATGTACCAACCCCAATGGTTGTGTATCTCTCCTTGGCATCCCCTTCTCATAGCTTCGCTTTGGATGATTCCCAACTACACACCCAATGCATGCTCCATTTGATGACTTGATTTGTGAAATTCCTTCCACCATCTATAGAAATTGAACCCAAGAGATATAACAATAACACTCACAAAATTGCTAATCAAACATGCAAAATTCACACCAGAGACTGAAATTGGAGCATAACACTAATCTGTATTGAGTAAGTGTACAATAGAAATCCTTGTGAAGTAATAGGATTTTCAAATAAATAATTACATGAGAGGTTCAAATGCAGAAGGATTCCATTTGAAATAGTCAAAAAGCAGGCTTACCAAATCTAGTCAAATCCCCCATAGGTGCATAAAGCAATTTCAAAATCTATGAAGATGCTCACGAATTTGCTAAGTCAAGTGGAAAAGCTAAATAGGGATGGAAAGACAACTCATACATGCTTTTAATTGGAGAAAAAGAGGAAGGATGATGTGGGCAAAAACAAAGCAATTACGCCTAGACTAGCTTTTCCTTTTGCCTTAAATTAGCTATAAAGCATGGCATCTTTTCAAAAAAAGAAAATATGTGCTTTAGGGAATTAAGAATAAATAAGAATTTCTAAAATTAGTTTCCAGGATGTTTCACAAGTGCTCCATGAATCAATTTTAGCATGTGTTGAATTCTAGGACATGTAGAAGGAATCTAGCATAGAATGGAATCTAGGAATCTAGGTAATAAGAAAAAAATGATTAATCAATGTCAAATGTAGGTAACTATGGGTTGATTATTCTAACACCCCCCCTTAATCCTAAATTTATGAGTAAATATCAGAAAACTATAGGGCCTAGAAACAAGGCTTAGTCACCCTTTACATACTTCTTGTCCATACAACCAAGGAAAGAGGAAAAAACCCAGTGGGAAAATTCCTCCCTTAAACATGGACATGAAACAAAATTTGGAAATATTGTCATCAATCATGCTTCACAACATGATTAAAAATCCCCGGTAGTTATTTGATATTGCTAAAGGTCTTCTCACAAAAAACTTTGGTGAATATGTCGACTACTTGTTCTAAAGATGCATAGAAGAGTAGAATAATGGTACCATCATGAACAAGATGTCTAATGTAGTGCATATGGATCTCAATGTGCTTGGTTCACTGTCTATGAATTGGATCATTACAGATTCGAATGGTGCTCTGATTATCAAAGTAGATAATAGTTGAAAACTATGATTCAAAGTCACATTCTCCAAGTATCCCATGCAACCACAAACATTGAGTTGCTACATTTACGACTCCTCTATACTCTACTTATGTAGGTGAGAGTGCTATAGCACTCCACTTCTTACTTTACCAGCTGATTGGACCTTCTGCAAACATGAACACATATCTTGATGTAGGCTTTTGATCTGTGTTGTCACCTGTCCAATCACTGTCAGTAAACCCAATCAAATCAAGATCAGATTTTGATTTGTAGAAGATCCCATGAGTTCTTGTTCCTTGAAGAAAGTTTAGGACCCTCTTGGATTCTCTACAATGGATCTCATGAGGCTGATCCATGTATATCAAAGCCACATTAATCATGCATAAGATAAATTAGTTCAATTGTGTGTGAGATAAAGTAAACACCCAATCAACTGCCTATACAATGTATTATTTACCATAGGAGAAGAACTTGCTTCTTCACGCTTAACTCCTGAAAGGAATGGAGTCTTGCTTGGCTTGCAATATTTCATGTTGAAATTTATGAGAAAATCTAAATCATACTTGGACTGATGTACTTTGATTCCATGTTGGGATTGAGCAATTTCGAGACCCAAGAATTGGCTCAACAATCCAAAATCTGTCATAGAAAATGCATGGCTCATTGCATCCTTCAAGGAGGCAATCTCTTTCTTTAAACTTCCTATAATCAGTAGTTCATCCACATACAAAACAATAACCATCAAAGAACCATGAATCAGCTTCAAATAGACATTAGGATCAGACTTGCATTGAACAAAACTCAGTGATAACAAAAAGCCATCAATCTTGGCATACCAAGCCCTGGGGGCTTGCTTGAGCCCATACAATTATTTCTTTAAATTGCACACTCAAGATGGATTAGAAACAAACCCTTCAAGTTTCTGCATGTAAATGTCTTCAGTGAGATATCCATTTATGAAAGCACACTTTACATTCATGTGATGTACTTCCTACTGCTTCGAAGTTGCAATGTCTAGAGCTAGCCTTATGGAGTCCATCTTTGCCACTGGAGCAAAGGTTTCATTGTAGTCAATACCATGTACTTGTGAGTATCCCTTGGCTACCAATATTTCCTTATATTTCAAAGGTGAACCATCAGCAACAAAATTAGTCTTGAAGACCCACTTACATTGAACTAGCTTCCTCCTTGGGGGAAGATCAACCAGTTCCCAAGTGTTGTTCTTCTGGAGCGAGCTGAATTCTTCTTTCATGGCTGTTTTCCATCTTGGATCATGTGATGCATATTCATATTTCTATGGATATAATTCAACCATCATATAGCACTTCTCATCAAATAGAGGATCTTTCACACAAAGGGCACTCTCAAATTGAGATCTAGTCCTCCTAGTGTCATTAGGATTTCCAGATAGTTACCAAGCTGAATGAATGTTCTTTGCTACCCATTTTGTGTTTGGGTACACAGGGTACTCCCAAAAGATTGAACACCTTCAGCAACTACTTCACACAAATAGATCACAGATCAACACACCGATGTTTGTCACGTGGTTAAAACCCTCGAGAGGGAAATAGTCCATAGCCCCAGCCAAATAGCTACTTGGAACAATTTATTATGCGAAAGAAAGAAAGTTACATATGAGCTTCTCATAATTGATCAACTGGACAAGGACCCTCTATGCTCTTTAAATAGAGATCATAGACCAATCGGGTGTTAAACCACAGATCAATGGTAGGTATGATCTAAGAGAAGTTGAACCGTCGGATCACTCTATGTCTAGAACATATCGTAACCGTCGGATTAGAATATTTACAAATGCATACTAATGAATACTAAAGAAACACACTTTTACCTAATGAATATATTACACAAGTTGATCTTAACTAACTCCTAAGTGTCTAAATATCCTAACATCCCCCCTTAAGAACAACTTGGGATAGGATTGAAGGATTTACAAAAGTGACACTATTAGGAGAAGGAAGAAGGCATTAGAGCGTATCCCCCCTTAAGTACACATTCCTGAAATCCTAACATAGACCAAAGTTTAGAAAAATTCGCTTCTATAATAGACTTGGAGAAGATGTTTGCAACTTGATCATCTGTAGGGAAATAGAGCACTTCAATAACACGATCATGAACAAGATTTTTGATGAAGTGCATGTGTAGCTCAATGTGTTTTCTACGCTGATGTAGAACTGGATCTTTGGCAAGCTTGATGGCACTTTGATTGTCACACCATAGTGGAGTAGGCTGCTGATGCTCAAATGCAAACTTTGAAAGGATCTATCGAAGCCCTAAAGCTTCCTGATTGGCATTAACTGCGGCTCGATATTATGCTTCTACTGAAGAAAGAGTAAGAGCTTGTTGTTTCTTACAAGCCCAAGTGACAGGTCTAGATCCCAGACTAAAAACATAACTTGCAGTAGAATTTTGATCATCAGGATCGCCTGCCCAATCTGAATCAGTGAAACCAACCAACAAAGGTTCCCCCCCTATACTATAATGAATCCCAAACTGAATTGTACCTTGAATATATCAAAGTATTCTTTTTTCTGCTTTCCAGTGACTTTCATGAGGAGTTTGCATATGATGGGAAACATGACCAATGACAAAGGAAAGTTCAGGATGGGAATGAGTCAAGTATAAAAGACTAGCAACAAGATGATGGTACAAGGTGGCATCTACTTCAGGCGAAGTACAAGTGGCAGAAATTTTGACTCCAGACTTGAAGGGAGAAGGGGATGGTTTACAATATTCCATGTGGAAGCGACGAAGAAGGTCACAAGAATACTTCGATTGGGAAAGAAATATTCCTTCTTTGGTTTGCAAGACTTAGAGACCAAGAAAATAATGCAAATGTCCTAAGTCTGACATTTCATAATTTTGCTTAAGACTGAATTTCAGATGGGTTATAAGTTTAGGGTCACTACTAGTAAGGATAAGATCATCAACATAAAGAACAAGTATGATGAGATGGTTTCCTACTTTCTTGGTATAGACATTGGGGTCAGAATGGCATCTAGAAAAACTAGTGTCAAAGAGAAAGCTATCCATTTTGGCATACCAAGCTCTAGGAGCTTGCTTAAGGCCATATAAGGATTTCTTAAGGAGACAACCAAGGCTAGAGTTATCCTAAACATAACGAGGAGGTTGTTCCATGTAAATTTCCTCATGTAAATCACCATGTAAGAAGGCAGACTTGACATCCATTTGATGGGATTCCCAGTTATGTAAGGCTGCAAGGGAAAGAACAAGGAAGATGGAGTTCATTTTTTCTATAGGGGCAAAGGTTTCATTGTAGTCAATCCCTTCAACTTGGGAAAAAACTTTGGAAACTAAACTTGCCTTAAGTATTTCAACACTTCCATCTGATGCATACTTAGTTCTGTAGACCCATTTACATCTAACAAGTTTTCTTCCTTTTGGAAGATGAACAAAATCCCAAGTATCATTCACCATTAAGGAACGATATTCTTCATCCATAGTTGCATCCCAATCTGTATTTCCTGAAGCTTCTGCAAAAGTTTCTAGATCATGATTCTTGGAAACTTGAGCCAAAAGAGAAGAGGCTCGCTGAAACTGAGAATGTTTTCGACGTTGATCTCTAGGATCATTGGCAAGATCACCAGCTGCTTCACATGTTGAACGGACCCATCGAGGAAGTATTGGTGCTTGTGAAATTGGAGGAACATGAGCAGGAGGAGGTGGAATTTCATCCTCACTATCATCATCAGAAACTGGAGTTGGAAACCTATCAAGGAAGCTGGAAGAAGAAGAAGAAGAACACACAATCGTCGAATCAGGCTCGCATGCCAAAGATGGCACACCCACCAAATTAGGCTCGCAGGCCAAGAGATTTTCATCAAATTGAACATCTCTTATAATGATTATATCATGAGAATGTGGTTGAAGAATTCTATAACCTTTTACATCTTCAGAATATCCAACAAATATGCACTTTTTACTTTTAGGCTGCAATGCTTTCCGTTTTTCATTTGGAATGTGAGCCCATGCTTCACAACCAAACACATGAAAGTGACTTACATCTGGTTTAATTTTACTCCATGCTTCTTCCGATGTTATACCCTGTAAAAATTTAGTGGGTGTGCATTTAACTATGTAATTTTCACATTTTATGGCCTCATCCCAATATTGAAGACTTAGTCCCTTAGATTGGATCATAGAATTAGCCATTTCTTTTAAAGTGCGGTTCTTCCGTTCAACTACACCATTTTGTTGTGGTGTATATGGAACAGTGTGCTGTTGTTGGATTCCTTTTCCAGTGCAAAAAGTAGTGAACTTGTTGTTAACATATTATCCTCCATTGTCAGATCTTAACTTAATAATTTGATGACTAGATTGTTTTTCAACAAGGGACTTGTAGGCCAAGAACATGTTAAATACTTCGCTCTTAAGTTTTAGGAAGTAAACCCAAGTGCGTCTGGAGTAGTCATCAATGAAAGTTAAGAAATATTTGAAACCAGAAAAGGAAGCAGATGGAAGAGGGCCACATAAGTCACTATGCACAAGCTCCAAGGGAACCGAGGCGTGCCAAGAGGCACGTTTATCAAAAATGTCCCGATGATGTTTTTCGAGTACACAATCGAAACAAACACCATCCTTGCAAGATACCAGTGGAATACCAGTCACCATATTGTCTTTACATAGTTGTTGCAATGAGCGATAATTTAAGTGACCAAATCACTCATGCCAAAGTTTTCTCAAGTTATCACTATGAGCAACAAAAACTGAAGGAAAAGGTGATGACCCAAAGTTGTTAAATTTGTACAACCTGGTAATATCATCAACAGTTCCAGTAGCAAGGATATTTTGAGGATTTTTAAAAACCTTGATTACAAGTTGGTGAGGTGTAAACATCATAGTTTTACCTTCACCTGAATGAGTAATTTGATAGACTGATAACAAATTGCAGGAAATTTTTGGAACACATAGTACATCACTGAAATGACCATTTTCTACTAGGACTGTTCTAGATCCTACAACACTTAGAGAGCTATCATCACCAACAAATATTTGTTTGGTGTTACATTCATGCATAGTAGAAAACATGGCTTTATCCATAGCCATATGATAAGATGCTCCATAATCAATGAGCCATTCAATTGAAGTAGAAGAAGAAGATGCAGTATAAGAGTAACCAGAAGCACAAAGTGCATGTCCATGAGAGGTAGATTCTAAAGACGAATCTAGGATGATGTGGTGCTTCTTCATTGCTGCTTCCAAGGCTGCTATCTTCTTAAAACACTTAGATTCATCATGATTATATTTCCCACAAAAATTGCAATGACGCTCAGTCTTCTTTCCTTTTTGGTTGGATTCTTTGTCATTTTTTAAAGAAGGAGATGACTAAGAGGGTTTGGGACCCTTGTTGTTTTGCTTATTATTGCAAAATTTTTGTTTCTTGGGAGGCTTAGACTTTTTTTCTGTTGGGACAATAAGGCATTCCCAGATGTATCTGCATTATTAATTATTCCAAGATGAATGAGCTTATCTTGCTCTCTAATTAAGGAATCACAAAAGGATTCAAGACTAGGCTCTTGATAGCTGGCTGCAGTCAAGGGTTCTTTCATGGAGTAGAATGTAGATACACAAACAGAATATGCAGGTCCAAGTCTGGAAAGAATATGATAAATACATTGTTTGTCTTCTTTCTTAATCTTGCATTCTACACATAATATTCTAAGAGTTTTATACTTAGATAAATATTCTTGAATGCATGAAAAATCATTTGGATTCAAGGAAATCAACTCATTCTCAAGTTGATGACTTCAAATTTCATTGTGTTTACCAAACACAGATTCCAACTTTTCTCAAGCTTGATCAGGTTCATCAATTTTAGATATGTGGAAATGCAAATCAATAGAGATTGAAATCCCAATCAATCCACGAGCTTCATCACATCTATTTGCCCATTTAATTTTCTTATCATCATCAGTGGGTTTTGTTTCTTTCCCTGAGGTTATCCCGAAAAGTTCCCTACTTCGTAGAACATCTTCCATATGAGATTTCCATGAGAAATAGTTAGAACTTGTAAGTATAATATCAAAAGGGGTGGCCATACTGTAAAATAATGGCTGAGATAATAGAAACTAACTATCTAGATGCAAAAAGCTTGAAAAAATATGCGGTTTTAAAAAAACGGCACTGAAAACTGATTCTGGATGATGAAGTTATGCTTCATCAAAAAAAATGTTGAAGATGTCCCCAATAGTGACGTGGCAGATATTAACTTTGACCAACTAAAAAAAGAATCCCCCTCTTCCTAAGATCAACATTTGACAATCACTTTTTACAATAAAGTTGCTTTGAAGTAAATCACTTTTGTAGAATAAGTGATGTTCACTTTTACAATAATGTGACTTTTAAAATAGTGCGGCAATAAATTAAAAGACTTAAGTGACTCACTTTTTTTATTTTATTTTATTTATGTGAGATGCACTTTTACAATAAATTAACTTGAAAATAGAAATTGCATGCATTAAAAAGTAGCTTGATAAGACTTGAACTCAAGACTTATCAATGAACAAATCAACTTTGGACCAAGTGAGATATGTTTAAAAGGTACGTAAAAGTATGGAAAGAGGAAGGTTTTTTTTTTTTTTTTACTATTCTCTCTCGTTTTTCGTGCTTGCTTTTTTCTCCCGCAAATAAAAAAAAATGAAAAACAAAAACAAAAAAAACTTTTTCCACAAAATGGGGTTAGGTCTTGGTTAGCTTACCTAGAAAGTCTACATTTTCAAGTTTTCTCACTGTTTCTAATTTTCTATAATCGCACAAGGTGCACGGCAAAGAGAATACGTAGCTGAGAAGACAAGAAAAAAAACTTTCCCTTACTGTTTCTGATTTGCTGCGATCGCGCAAGGTGCATGACAAAGAGCATACGCAGTCACGGAAGGAAACAATCCGAGACTAAAATAGAAAATATCTAATAATAAGACTAATAAAATATGAGAGATTTAAAAAACTAAAATAAATCCGTCACTGTCACTTTATACCTTCAGATTTGCTGAAATGGGTGTTTCTGCAGCAAACGGAAATGGTTTTCAGTGAAATGAAAACTATTTCCCAATGGAAATGGCACTCTGGACACAATGGAATAGCTCTCATAGGCCACAAATGCATAGAAAATCTATAACTAGAAACCCTTTCAAATTTTTAGCAAAACCAGTTCCAGATCTTGATCAAAACCGAAAGTGGCTCTTCATAAAAGCTTTGATACCATGTTTGGGTACACAGGGTACTCATAAAAGACCAAACACCTTCAAAAACCACTTCACACAAATAGATCATAGATCAACACACTGATGTTTGTCACGTGGTTAAAACCCTCGAGAGGGAAATAGTCCATGGCCCCAGCCAAATACCTACTTGGATCAATTTATTATGCAAAAGAAAAAAATTACATATGAGCTTCTCATAATCAATCAACTGGCCAAGGACCCTCTATGCTCTTTAAATAGAGATCATATACCAATCGGGTGTTAAGCCATGGATGAATGGTAGGTATGATCTAAGAGAAGTTGAACTATCGGATCACTCTATGTCTAGAACATATCGTGACCGTCGGATTAGAATATTTACAAATGTATACTAAAGAAACACACTTTTACCTAACATATATATTACACAAGTTGATCTTAACTAACTCCTAAGTGTCTAAATATCCTAACATTTTGGTCTTGTAGGACTATTAGGATTTGCAATCAAATCATCTTTCTCAGACATATCAGAATCAGTAAACTCATTAGTCTCTTCACTTACAATCAATGGTTCTGGTGATGAAGAGGACTCTACAACTTCAACTGCTGCTAAAGCCTCTTCTTCAAACTTAACACTTCTTTCAATGAAAGCTTTGTTAGTGCTCAAGTTGATCAGCTTGTACCCTTTTAAATCTTCAGAATACCCAACAAATATGCACTCTTTTCTTTGGGGTTGCAAATCCTTCCTCTTTTCAGTTGGAATTCTATCCCAAGCCTTTGAGCCAAAAATCCTGAAATGGGTACATTTGGCTTGTTCCCAATCCAAGATTTGAAAGGAGTAATACCATCAAGATGCTTATGACGTACCCTATTCTGGATGTCGGATGCACAGTTTATAGCCTTGGCCCAAAACTTTGGTGGTAAAGTCTTAGCCTCCATCATGCAAGTTTCCATCTCTTTTAGTGATCTGTTCTTTCTCTCAGCAACACCATTTTGATGTGGTGTGTAAGAGATCGAATGTTGCATCTGGATACCTACATCTTTGAAATACTGAATGAACTTAGGCTTGACATACTCACCACCATTGTCAGATTTGAGGATCTTGATTTTCCTCCTAGACTGGTTTTCAACCAAGGCTCTAAAGACTTTGAATAGGTCAAAAACTTCAGACTTATGCTTTAGGAAGCGAACCCAACAATACTTGGAAAAGTCATCTATGAAGGTGAGTTCATATTTGTCTTGAATCATGGAAATATGAGGGAATGGACCAGAAATGTCACTATGGATCAACTCAAGAGGTGCAGAGGTTCTCTCATGACTAGCTCTCTCATACTTGTGCTCTAGGTGTTTTCCTAGGATACAACCTTGACAGAATCCCTTAGAAAACTTGATCTTTGGTAGCCCTGTGACCATATATTTTTCATACAAATCAGAAAGATACTTTTAGTTAACATGGCCAAATATTTCATGCCAAATCTTGCTTTCTTCATTAGCATGAATCAAAAGAGAAGAGGTGTTTGAGTAGGGTAGAAAATGGGAAAACTTGTATGCCTTCGAAGTGTGATAAAAAACACCTTTTTCTATGAATTTACCATTCAAAATATTAGTGATTTCAACATCATCAGGGGAGAATATGACCTTCTTTGGAGACCCAATATGATTCATCTGATACACTGACAAGAGATTAGAGGCAAGAACTAGAACATACAACACATTATTGAAATTACCATGGTCAAGATCAATCCTACCCTTCCCCTAAGTGTTAGTGAGAGAGTCATCTCCCAAAACTATTGGTGGAACTTTCGACATGTCAAGAGAGGAGAATGTCTCCTTTTTCAAAACCATATGTCTAGAAGCTCTAGAATATATGATGAATCTATGTGAGCTTGATGTGCCAGCAACCAAGGCATGTACTCTTTCTTTGTCTTCTGAATTTGATCATCCTTCCTTCTTCTTTGAGCAATCAGGAGGGGAGATGTTATTCTTCTCCGGGAGTTGGGTCCACATGTCAATTTGCTTCTTCATACAAGATCTCTCATGATGATAGCCCTTACTACAGTATGCACACTTCCTCATTTCTCCTTTATTATTCTTCTTCTGGGAGTTCTTCTTGGATCCTTGGGGCTCCTCTCGAGATTTGTTCTTGTCTGTCTTTTGCTCAGGTGGCTTTTTAGATTTTTTATTATTTTTTGAATCTACCCTTGAATCTCTAGCAACCAAACCTCAGTCTTTGGAAGGTTTGATGGTGCACATCATCACCAACTTATGTTGCTCCTGTGTGAGGGATTCCATGAACTTTTCAAGCTTAGGTATCTTCCAGGTTCGTGCTGTCAACTTGGTGGCATGGGAGGTAAAAAAAAACACTGAATAGTCAAGACAAAGCTTAGAGATTTTGGCCAAGACTAGTTTCTCTTCCTTGTTTTCGATCCCTCACTATTTTAGCTACAAAACAAGGGCCTTAAACTTGGAAAAGTAGAGTTGCAATGATTCGAAGCTACTCGGACTCAAGGAGATCAACTAATTCTCAATTTGATGTCCTCTTATCTCATCTGTCTTTCCAAAAATCTCTTCAAGCTTCTCCCACACTTCATTAGGTGATGTCAATCCATCAAGATGGAAGCGGAGGTCTCTTGAAATGCTCATACACAAAAGACCATAGGCCTCATCCCTCCTATTGTGCCATTTAATTTTCTCTGCAGCTACATTGGTATCTGCCTTAGTTTCCATGGTCACCATGTAGAGATATTTTTCTCTCAACAATATCTCCATCTCAGCTTTCCACTTAAAGAAATTGAATGGAGTCAAGATGATCTTCTAATATTGGTCCATGGCTTAGTAACTATGCCCTCCAGTCAGCAGAATGTGCTCCCTGTCAATATGTCTAACCTATAATAGAAATATGGAAGGAGAGAAATTGATATACAAAGGCTCTGATACCATGTGGAAATTAAACCCAAGATATAGAACAATAACACTCACAAAATTGCTAATCAAACATGCAAAATTCACACCAAAGGAGACTAAAATTGGAGCATAACACTGATCTGTATTGAGTAAGTGTAAAATAGCCAACTTTGTGAAGCAATATGCTGCTCAAATAAATAATTACATGAGAGGTTTGAATACATAAGAATTCCATTCGAAATAGTAAAAAAGAAGGCTTACCAAATCTAGTCAAATACCCCATAGGTGCATAAAGCAGTTTCCAAATCTATGAAGATGCTCACGAATTTGCTAAGTCAAGTGGGAAAGCTAAAGAGCGATGGAAAGAAAAATCATACATGCTTTTAATTGGAGAAAAGGAGGGATGATGACGTGGGAAAAAAACAAGGCAGTTACACCTAGACTAGCTTTTCCTTTTTCCTTAAATCAACTATAAAGCAAGGCATCTTTTCAGAAAAAGTAGATTTGTGCTTTAATGAATCAAGAATAAAGAATACTTGCTAAATTTGGTTTCCATGATGTTTCCCAAGTGCTCAATGACTCAGTTTTAGCATGTGTTGACTTCTAGGACATGTAGAAGGCAACTAGCATAGAATGAAATCTAGGAATCTAGGTAATAAGACAAAAATGATTAATTAATGTCAAATGTAGGTAACTATGGGTTGATTATTCTAACACCATATCATCTCTGTGTAGTGCTTGGAGGTACTTGTCGTTCATGTAACCAAACCTATCATGCCATATATTGGAAATCTCATTAGCATGTGACAGAAGATATTGATCATTGGAAGTGGTTAGGAAGTTCAAAAACTTGTACATCCTCTCATGGTGGTCTACATACCCAATTCCAATGACTTGGTCTGATGATAATTCTTCAATCTCTACCATGTTTGGAGTGAAGGTCACTCTATTTTCCTCTCTTATATGGGTCATTTGATATATTGACAAAAAATTTGCTACAAGGTTTGGTACATACAACACATCACTAAAGAAACCATTCTCTAAGTCATATCTTACCAATCCCCTTGGTTTGGATTTGTGAATCATCCCTCATTCGAGTTACTGGGCTAGAATTCGAATGCATGGAGGAGAAGAGATATATTGTGGCTACCATGTGTCTAGAAGCCCCCAAATCAATGATGAATATTAGGAATTAGATGTACATGCTACCAAAACATGACATTTCTCTTTGCCATCTGAACTAGAGGTGCCATCCTTCTTTCTTGAACTGTCAAGGACTTGAATGTTGTTCTTCTCTAGCAGCCATGCCATCTGGTCAATGGTTTTTTCATGCATGATGTATATGGATTCCATACCTTGTGGAAATAGGTGCATTTGATCTTCTGTTTTCCTCTTTTGTCCTTCTCCTTAGGAGGATTTGAACCCCCATCACTGGATTTGGGTTTTCCTAGTTTCTTCTTCTCTGACAGCTTCAAATTATTTGCCTTGGGATTTTCCTTTCAGGCATTCAAAAATCCCATGGAAAAGGCTTGATCCTTAGTATTTATGGTTCCCATTTGTACTAGCGTGTCTTTCTCCTTAGTGAGGGACTCCATGAATCTTTCTAGACTTGGAATTTTCCAGTTTCAAAGTGTTAACTTGTCGTAGTGGAATGTGCTCACAAAAATTGAGAACTCTGGCCTCAACATCGAAAGGATGGACAACATCAATTGGTCCTCTTTCTTCTCAATTATACATTGCTTCATATGAAACACAAGTGACTTAAAATTGGTGAAGAATTCATGGATTGGGTCAAAGTACCTTGGGCTCAGGTTAATGAGCTTGTTCTCAAGTTGGCGACCTCTTAGTTCATCAGTTTTCCTAAATAATGTCTCTATTTTTACCCAGAATTCATTGCGTGTGGTTACAATGTCTATGTGGAAGAATATATCTCTTGATATACTCAAGCATAACAATCCATATGCTTCATCTAATCTGTTGAAGTACTTGGCTTTCTCTACAATAGAGTTTGGCTCCAGAGTCTGTGCCCATGGAAACTCTGTAGAGACCTTTGGCCCTCAATTGAATCACCATCTCTTCCTTCAAATCGAATAATTTTAAAGGTGTATATTTGGGTAGAATCCATTTCTTCTTGCACTAATGGTGATGAAATTTCCGAATGTCCTGCAAAAACAACTCAATTTTATCTGGAATTTCTCAAAAAATGAAGCTCAAAATGCTCTTGATTGATCTGTAACTCAATAAAATCCAACATGCATATGATACCATGTGATAAATTTGACCCATAGGAATATCTAGAATCCTTATATAAACTAACAAATCGAATTTGGTGCAAAACCAACAAAAAACCATTAAACGAGAAGCAATTTACACATGCAATGTGAACATAAACAACTTATATTTGGACTATATAACATAAAAACATGTTAGGAACAGGTTTATATTACACCAAAAGTGTTTCATGAGGTTTTTGGAGCCCAATGTGACTGTACAAGTGAAAAATTGCCAAATTGGCATCAATCCCCCCTAGGTGGGCCAATCATGCTCCAAATAATCCCAAATGGCCACAAATTGCTGTGTAGACATGGATGAGGTGACATGGGGCAATGATTACACCTTTTCATGCATGGGTTTGGAAACGTGGGTGAGTTAGAGGCTCTAGGTGGCATTAAATGCAAAAAATCAAGCCAAAAATGGATAAAATCCACCTCTAGTGCTCCTAGTTAACCTAGCTGTCCACATTCAATGAATGAGAGTCCACCAAAAATGATGAGGGTGCACATGTGTCTGGTTTACTGTACTGGAGTGCTCATGTGGGTGTGAATGAATCAATTTGACTTGGTATTTGTCCAACTAAGCTCCCTAAGTCCAAAACCATAGTGTATTAATGCATAAAAGAAATAAAATTGACTAAGGAGTTAAAATAAGGTACTAAGGGATTGGATTACTATTCTAACATATACTAGCTTGTAGTTCCCTTTTTCCAAGAATCAACTTATGACATAGGGACCATACCACATTGACTCAAATTTACATTTTCCCAACTTATCATGTTTCTGATCGTAGGTCAGGACAAGATCACATTCATTGAACATGCAAGGATGAATCGACTTATCATATCAAAAATTCACACGCTTTTTATGTGACTAATTAGCAAGAGTAGAATCCCAACGCATTTAATCAAGGTTAGTGAGATGAACAAAACTTTCTTCCTCGGCCATGGTGTTGGGTAAAAGTTCAACGTCTAGATTCAAAGATGGAATCTCACATTCGATAGGAAAAAAAACCTCTAGTTTGTAAACTAGTTGGAAATGTGTGAATCGACTTGTTGTTATTACAATGGTCCTATATGACCATGGTACTCAAAATAGAGTCAAATTCTATTTTTACTTATGATCACCTACCATCCTACGGAGCATAGTTTTCAAAACTTTTTCAATGGATTCAACCTGGCCATTAGCCTGTGGATAGTAAGGAGTTGAGTTTTCATAGATAAATACCAACTTGGTACTTAAATTGATCATCATTTGATTAAAAAAGTGATACCCGTGATCAGTGACTCTGGCTTGAGGAACCCCAAACCTAGCAATAATGTGATTAAATAAAAAGAGATCGTTAATCTTACCATCCTCAACATATGTAGGTATTGCCTCAACCCATTTAGTGAAGTAACCAATGACTACAATGACGTAACCATGCACCCCAATTGAGGTAGGAATACATTGCATAAAATCAATACCACATTTGGAAAAAAGGGCAATGACAATGACAGGGTGTAAATGAGTTGGGCTGGTGTTAGTAATAAAACTAACACCCTTAAGAGTAATGACTTGAAAACATATTTCTATTTTTCCTGCACCATGAACGTCATAATTTTGGAACAATTGAGAGCTTCAATCTCTCATTTGATCGCTGCTTCCATAAAGGAAGAAATTTTTGAAGAAAAATGTGTCTCTAAAGAGGCCAAGTCCATGACCACTTAAGGGCTGAAACCCAGTTCCTATAACTCATATAGTGAAAAATTTGCCTAAAATGAGTATTAATCGTCCTGGAAATACTGAAAAATCAAGTTTGATGCCTAAAGAACTAGGTAAAGTGGGTTTTTTGAAGAGAATAATAACAAATATTCAACAATATTAATCCCACATTCATGGTTAAGTCATTGGGTGCACAAACCCCAATGCTATATAAGGAAGGCATATGCGGTGAATTAGAGGAGACCAATTTGAGGGTAAAGGCATGCTAGAGGAATTGAGGGATATAAATGGATTTTATACTACAAAGGTTTTTTGGAACAAAAGAAATGGATGATAAAGGAGTAGGTACAAGATATGGATAAGGAAGGCATCTTTAAGGGTTGTACGTATTTCTCCATGTTCATCTATTATAAATCTTCAGTTTTCTTCCCAATTCTTGTTCAATGTTTTCCCTCCAAGTTTTATGTTGATGTAGAATTGTTAGGAAATTAGATCTAACCTATATTTCTTAAATATAGTTTGGTAGGATAGTAGGAAGTATTTTGTGGTGGGATTTGTAGGTGTGAAGGAGATTGTACGATATTCAAGGCCAACCATCAAGGAACCCCATCAAACTTCAAGGCTGCAAGAGGTATTCTCCTCCCTTCCTCCCCTTCTCAAAATCCATGAAAGAAGGATTAATATATTAGGATTATTGTGCTCATTGTTTTTTTTTAAATTGAGCTTAACCCACCCCATATAAATAGGAGAGTAGGATATAGCTTCAGTTGTAGAATACTCCACTAACAGATTGGTGAATCTGTTGGGGAGGTAGGGGTTTTTTCTCTTGATTTCTTGTTTTATTGAGTTTTACCCCTTATTTGGGTGTTTATTACCTTTAAAAATTTTAATGTATTATTTATATTTGTCTCTGAAGGCTTTAGTTCATTTTTGGATTCCAAAACTGACCTAATCTCACCCTTAGATTTTAATTTTTCAAGAAATTTGGGCCCGAATATTGATTTTACCCTTTTGAGCTTGGTACCTCCATTTTCTAGCCTACAAATATTTTTAAAACCCCCATCAATTCCATTTTTGACTTACCAAATTGAGGTGGCACCGCTCTATGCATTGAGACAACATTGTGTTACCCACAATGAGGTAGAGTTACGAGTTCTTGCTGTTTTGGGCATACAATCCTTGTTTCTTGTTCGTTTTGAGTGATTTTTTTTATATGGAAACTTTAGTAATACATATAATTGATTTTAGAGACTAATTTCATCTATTTTGATCAATATTTTATGGCTTTTTAATATTTTAAATATTTGTGTGCTTAGTAGCTTGAAAATTGTCAAAAAATTGTCAAAAACTAGGAATCACAAATCACTATTTTAGGCCTGTATTTAGGGATGATTTTGAAATTTTCACACTTGTATGTGATTGTAGAGACCTGTTAGTACCTATAAGGATCATATTTTAATAATTTAGGATCAATTTTTCTTGAAATTGGAAGTCTTAGAAACCTCCTTAAAAAGCTAGGAAAATCACTTTGATTAGTAATTTTTTGAGTTTTGTTCATGTTTTTATTTAAAAGATTGCTTGGATCTGAATGTTTAGGACATATTTACCATTTATATATTATTTAAATATTAAAAATTAATTTTTTTCTGATTTGGTCACTTTAATCACTTGTTTGAATAAGAAAATTGTCGAAAAATTGAAGAACATGACATATTGTTTCGATTTGTGAACCTTTAGTCCATTAATTTTGAGTTGCATGAACTTGATGACCTAGAAAAAAATATAAAATAATAGATAATAAAAATTTAAGAACATAAATTAAATCAAATTCACATAAATTTTAAAAAAATGGACCTATCACTTAAGATTAGTTCAAACACAATTAGAGGAGTTTGTTTGTCATTTTCAAAATTCTTGATATAAGTTGTGTTTGAGCCCTACATATCCTCTTCACTTAAACCTTCAGGAAATATTGTGAAAAATAAATAGGGATCTCAAATGTAATTGTCTAGTACTATTTTTGAACATAATTTCGAGCCATGCATATCCTCTTCACTTGCACTTTTGGGTGGTCCTGTGAACGAGAAACATGGATCTCAAATGTACTAGGAATTTTTGAAGCATATTGTCAAGCCATGAGTATCCTCTTCACTCGAGATTTTGGATGATCCTATGAAAGAGAAAATGGATCTCAAGTGTAAACGCTTGTTAGTTTTAGAATTTTGAAAGATATTTAAAATTTTGCATTGATTTTCAAACCACCAATTTGGAACATTGAATTCAACATTCATAAAGAAAATAATATGCAATTAAAAAAATCCAAATCGAATCACAATCCTACATTTAAACACCAGTTTGAGAGACTTATTAGAAACAGGAAAAACATTAAACATTCAAATATTTTCCTTTTCCAATTAGTAATAGTCAAACCAAATTGAACACATCTAATTTTTTAATCCAGCCTCTTGAACCCTTGCTAACAAATTGAAAACTTATTTTTTCAAATTTGTAAAAGTGATTCTGTTTTGTAATTTGCATGTTTGAAGGATATCAAAGAACCTATTACTCTTACATAGTATATAAGATCATTGAAATAAATGAAAGAGTAGCGAGAATTGTGCATTTGATTGGTTCATCATTTTGAGTCACAAACACCACTAGCTCATCATCACTCTTGAAAACTAATCAAACTACACTAAAATCATCGGTAATCTAAAATATATCAAGATTATTTTTTATATCACCAACATAGATTAGGATAGATCCTTGGAATAATATTGGAGATTTCATAATCCAAGGCCCCCAAAAATTGAAACTAGTATTGATTAAAGAGAATACCAAATACATTAGTAGCAAAGAGTGCATGATGGGAAAGTGCTTCTAACACATCCCGTAAGCATGAGGTCAATCCAAATTAGTAAGGGTGGTACCCACCTCTTGCTTATTTGGTGGGATATGAACACATTACAGTACTATTTTAATTAAGTGACAAGTCCTTAGGGTGACATCACTTTCTTGATATATCTATCCTATGTGAGTTATCCTAGGGTGATGACTGTCTCTCCCTACCACCGATTGTGAAGTGGTAACCATAGTGTCAAAACCCCAAATTTTGACACAAAATTGAATTTTTTTTATGTAACATAAATTGTCTATAGTCACAGTTTGATAACTACTAGCAGCTAGCGGATAAATGAAACAATTAACAAAATTAATGATCAACTTCAAACACATAAAAACTAATACCACATTAATTTTGATATGTTATTTAAATGACCTGCATTCAGTTACTTCTAGTTATACTGATGATTTAATTTTTTCAAGTAGGTGAGAAGTCATGTGTCACGTCCCCATGCCTCCGACCGGCAAAGAGGACGCGATATCCATGGCCTTAACCATCCGGGCTACCAGCCCCCATGAACATGTACATGCATAAAAGGACTGAAACATAATGCTTAAACAAAATTTGAACTAGAATATGCACACAGGATTGTTTATCATGCACAGATGCAATTTAGTCATCATACACAGTGGTAACCAACAACATTCATACATGCAT
The DNA here is from genome assembly GCA_001517045.1 of Pseudotsuga menziesii. Taxonomy (NCBI): domain Eukaryota; kingdom Viridiplantae; phylum Streptophyta; class Pinopsida; order Pinales; family Pinaceae; genus Pseudotsuga; species Pseudotsuga menziesii. The sequence goes on from LPNX010477535.1 coordinate 502,334, forward strand.
GTATTCATTTAACATGTTCACCAATTTCATTAACAGAAATTAAGATTGCAGAAGTAAAATGGACAAAATCGCTTATCTTATGATGAACTTGATCCGCAACCAGCTACGTCGCTGCAACGTTCCACCCAACCATAGGCCAACATGCTCCTTAATCTCTCAGCAGTGCTACCACCCCCGAGCTGGGCATGATTCTCCAAGGAATAAGGGAACTAGCAGGCTTACACATAGCCAGGGATATACAAAACACAGCCAAGCCAACACAGTNGATAATTTCTAAGCTGGTGAGCTCATTGTAGAGCTAAGAACACCTACACCAGAGCTAGCCTGACCTCTAAGACACCCACTCACACCCAACACAAGGAATCAGTCCCTTCTCTGATACACAGTCCCTCAGGCCCTGCATTCCCTTCCAGTGCTATTCAGGGGTGGTGGAGAAGAAGGAAAGCCCTCTAGCTCTGTCTGTGTGGTTTCTAGCCACCAGGTTTATCAAGCAAAACTAAGCCCCCATCCCTGTTCCTTACACAGTCCAAAGACCATCCATTGCACTCATGCAATCATTCAGCTGTTACAGCTTGACAGGGAAAACAAATCCCAAGTGGATTATACAGTCCCAAATGTATCAGTGGACATGGGGAAAGAACAACAGTCCCGAAATGTAATCAACATACCTTACCAACATACACGGGGAAAACAACAGTCCATTTTACACAATCGAATCCGCTGGGGAAAAATGTACGCAGACCATACTGGTGATGAATTTACAGTTTCCCAACCAGTGCATGAACATCCACAGTGCCGAACCCACAAATCATCCCATGAGTAAGGAACGGAGCAACACCATTCTCACGTTCATAGAGGAAAAACTGCGTGTTAAAACTAGGAAAATCTGGTGCGTGAGAAGAATAACGAACCGACTATGGTGGAGAATGAACAGAGCATAGATAGGACGTGAAATTGGGCATGCATGAGTCTTCAACATCATCGGGGAGAGAAGAAACTGTCTGCGTGAGACCAAACCGCCAAGAGCCTATGCGTGAGGAGAATTAGACAATGGAGATAATGTGTGAGAATGATCAGCAAATCATGAGGCTGCGAATTGGGGAGTGCGTGGGTGTTCGGTACAGACGTGGAGAAGAGAGATCCCTACGTGAGTGATGGCAGTATTTTTTCCCAACCATAGTGAAGTCAACCAGGGTGGAGTGTGCGTGTGGGTGAGGACTGACAGTCCTGCCACCCCACTCCCCAAAGATCATAACTGCCTCAACCACCAGCAGCATTTCTTAATGAAAGTGGTTGGAATAAGACAAGGGAAGAAGACACATGGGTTTTCTCTCATTGGCCAAGGTTTGACAAATTCCCCCACATCCTTATCCTTGGAAAATCATGCCCCATTCTCATTTTAGTTGCCGCGATCATAGCTGGTCGGATTCATTTAATTAATTATAGATGCGTATTTACATGATTACCAACATAATATATGCCGCATGCCTCGATATGCCATTGGTGACAATTTAAACCCAAAACATAGCATAACCGACCAATGGTGGGGCCTTGGCCTTTAGCTCCACACCATGATCATTTACAATATATACATCATCATACACATCTAATGCAACAGGGTAAAAATTGAGGTGTTACATTATGTTCTAACTGGGGCTTACTTAGCAATTGCTAACTCAGTTGGATTTCTGGATCTTATAGGTTCAAGAAGTAAATTTTGAACAAATAAGAGTTTATTAGAGTGTTAAATCCAGATGTACTTCTTTAGCATATAAAAACTGCTAGAGTAAATTTTGCTTAATAGAGTTCAAGGATACTACGAGGTAAAGTAAATTTTTATTTATTTTTTTCATCTATGACAATATTTTAAGTTTATGTCGTAAATACCATTAACCTTTCCATACTCAATGTCTTTCATTAGTATGAATTCTACTTCAGACAATTATTCTTTCTAGCTATAAGTTAAGTTACTTACAAGTTCGACATAGAGCTCATGATTTAGTATCACAACACTTTTACTGAAATAAGAGTTTACTGCTGTTGTTATTTCTAGCATTTAAAACATTGCTTATAAACATGGAATTAAATCTAAGGACTTCCAAGAACAAGCTTACAATAAAAACCTTAGCTCTACTTTTAAATATGCTCTAGTAGAGGTAAAATCATTAGCTACAGTTATAAATGTCTACTTGTATAAAAATTCATTGAGCTTAATCTCGACCTTCCAAGTTCATCATGTTACAAGTAATGTAGTAAAATTACGTTACCATAACATTTATTAATATCATTATGTGATACTACTTTTAATCCTAGATAGTCTTACTATCTTCCATTTACTAAGTCTAATCTAACCTTGGGTTGATTCATTTAGAGTTCTGGTTCCTTGTGGAGATCAAAAGATCACCAACTTCCAAGAAGTTTAACTTACACCAAGGCACTATAGACTATACATATAAATGTAAGAGTTTATTCCAGGGCGTAAATACTATTTATTTTTATAAACACATTGTTGATTTATAAACTAATTTATTACCCATGGTGTTTACATATACTAGTTCTAATAACATAGTCATGCATCGTATGTTGGTATAGATGGTCAATAGTAATACTATCGACTCATGATCAAAGGCATATACTATACTAATGATCTTTCCATAGTTATTTTACCAACGAAGATTCCAAGGATTTTATAATATAAGGTTTAACGATACAATATATATCTTGTTCTTTACCATAGCTTGAATTTATGGTTTATCATTGAAATGATATGTTTTGACTTAGCAAATTATATTATCATTGTAGTCACTATTTAAATTATGGGCAATAATTTGGTTTCCCGACAATGTAATGTAAACTATACCATTCGACCCACTGCTGACTGAATATTTTGGTGGGCATGTGGAACAGCCTCCATCATGCAATGGATGTCTTAAAATATTACAACGTAACCCTAACTTCCTCATTCTTTGTCGAGGGTTTGGATTTGCATTGTCTGGTTTCTCTATGGCCATGAGGGCTCACTTGTTCTCGTTTCTAGATCCATTGTTTGTGTAATGAAGTGCTGCAACTCTTTGCATGAGGGTTGATAGATACCCAGCTCATAATTAGTTCTTTCTGTAAGCATTGTGTCGTTGTATGAGTAGTGTTACTCTGTCAATAGTTTTGAGTGTTGGTGCCTTACGTTTCCCTTGCCATAGCGTTTAACCTGCTCCATCGTTGGTGTAATTTGAAAGGTGAACCCTGCATCCTTTGTCACAGGTGGGCACGAGGGTTTTTTTTTCGAAGTGTTGTTCAGTGCTTGTTCGTTTCCTCCTCGGATCTAGATTCATTCACCTTTAGGTAAATATTTTTATCATGTTAATGTTATAGATTTCAAGTTACAGTTTTAAGAAATAGATTTTACAGTTTCTAACTATAACCTTCGGGTTTGCTTGCAGGTTACATTTTGAAGCTAGGCTTGGAAGGATTCTCTCCAATGTTGGTTGACCTCTAGACCAACGGGTAAGCCTTGGTTAAAACGTGGCAACTCCCTATTTGCGATGGTTAAGGGAAAAAGGGTTTTCAGTGGAAAGGAAGCACAACTTCAATTCATCCAGTCTTTAAATGCTTGGTTTTCAGTTTTTAATTAGTTCTTGTTATTAAAATCCCTTTCCTGTAGCAGGGTAGCTCTGACTTCGATGCCGTGACTTGTATTTAACTTTTCTTGACAGTAAAAGAAAGATTACAACCTTATGCCTAAATAATATCATACTCTGTTTCTTAAATCTATGGGGGTTCTCTTGTCTTCGTGGTTTTTACTTAATCTCTGTTTCGAATACTCTGTTAGATTATACTTTGTCTTATAAAGGATATTATTGTGAATGAAGTTTGCTCTTCTTTATTGTCAGTGAAATAATATTTACTGTTAAAGGTTTCTCTTGTAAATAGATAAGGTTATTGTGAAGACCGTAAGGCCATTTTTAAAGTAAAATTTATATAGTTATACTTCTCAGTTAAGATAGAATAACTACGGTTTACTGGGAAATAACCCTAGTATAGATACATTCTTAAATTTATTAGTTGTGTGTCGGTTTCTGTTTACCTCGTTTTCATTGTTACAATAGTATTGAAATTATTTAACGTATTAATGAAATATTTTCTTTTCTTTTAAATAAAGAGTTTGTAAGTATATTGTAAGTTCTTGAAATAAGACTGTATCCAGTCTAGTGCATACTTATAGTCTTCTAATTTAATTTGTTTATTCTGCTTTTATAGAATATGTTTATAAAAGAAAATAAAAAAAGAACTAGGATTTTGACCCTCAAGTTTAACTTACACAAATTTAGAGTTTGTCCGATAAATAATTGTTTCTTAAATAGGTAAATTCTTATCTTTATTCTATTTACTATTTACATTTATAATTACATTTGTTTACTGTTCTGTAACTTAGTAAAGATTCATAGTTATGTAAGGGTTAAAATATTAACTCTGTAACTTCGATTACTTTTTTATTAATAAAGGTTTGTAAACATAATCCTATTCTAGCATATATTAATTAGTAGATTAAGATGTAAGATTTAAGTATGGTTAATACCTAATTATGGATACTTAAATATATATTCTTATTGAATCAGTATAATTATTTACTATAACTCTAGTGTAGTTCTACTATTTCTTTTCCAACATTTTTACCAAGTAAAACTCATTAAATAGTAAGCATAAATAACCATAACACTGTTCTTTACATAATAATTTACTCATTGGATAAATTACTCTGCTCTCTACAGATACAGAACCCCATCTATTATTTTCAATCTCTTATAGTTTTCTTTCATCTACTTAAAGTATTCTAACGGTGCTAGAGTACGACCTGGTTCTTCCAGGTGTGGAAAAATAGTCTATGAATTTAGTTTCATTCTAACATATTATTTTTCTATATTAACTTCATTTCTTTAACTATCTAAAAAGAACACTAAATTCTAACATTTCACAAACTAAAATTTAACATTCACATATATCAGTCGAACTAAGATTTATTTAACTAACACAGTAAAACCAAATAACATAGAACCTATTTAGGATAGACGACAATAGTGTTAGGAGGTCATTCCTCCCTACCAATATCTTGGAGAGTGCTTAAACAATGCTTCCTTAAGACCCCCGAGCCTGTTCCTGGTCTTCTTGGTTGAGAACTGGTGGAGAATGAAAAAAGTAGAACCCTCTGTCAACTGATTAGTTCAATATCCTAGTAAAAACTCTTCTCTCAGTAGTATGATCTTTAGCTTAAAAGTTGCAATTAGATCAATCAGCAGTTATCCCCTCAAACACTTTTCAAATTTCCCTTCCATTGAATTTCTCTGAAGTACATTCATTCAACCTGAATGATCACTTCCCCCAGAATGAACAGCTTCAGCTCTCTTCAATGGAAATTTTTATAAATATTGCCTAGGTCTTTTGGGTTAGTTGTCATTAATTGAGCCACCTGCTCTGATTCCACTTTCTTGGGGAATCATGACCACAAATGTAGGGAGGTTGGCACCTGCAACAGTTTGAAGTGGTTTGAAGATGCTGCCACATGTCAGTTTACTCTCCACCCAGTCTCCCCCACCAATTTGACCAGTAAACACTCTTTTAACAGCTCTCCTAAGTTGTTGTCTCCTCCTTTATTTATTTATAAATAAAATATTCAGAAATACATTAAATATCCTTGACCCTACTAAGTAATCAATTACAACTTAACATAAAATTTAACATATTGTCGTCAAATAATATTAAATAATATAAAATTGTTTTTTACAAAATTGGGGTATGTGACATACACACCCCCTTAAAGCATAACATCGTCCTCGATGTTATTTATTCTTCGTCCTCAGAATTCCCCTGGAACAGAATTGGATATGAATCCCACATATTAATTTCCAATTCCCAGGTGGCTTCCTCTAGACTAGGGTGCTTCCATTGCACCTTCACTTGACCAATGGTGTAGTTCTAAAGTGTGATCTCCCTCCACCCAAGGATGCAGTCTGGTTCCACCAGAAAATATCCTTCTGGTTCCACCTGTACATCATTCTAGTTAACATCATGAGTAGCATCATGAACATATTTCTTTAATACAGAAATATGAAAAACATTATGAACTCTTAAACTCGGAGATAATGCTAATTGATAAGCTACTTGTCCAATCCTAGACATCATTTCAAATGGACCATAGTAATGAGGTGATAGTTTGGCACAACTACCCAACCTTAGAGAGCTATTTTTGGGTCTCACCTTGATGAACACATGTTCACCTACCTGAAACTTATTTGGAGTTCTTTTAAGGTCTGCTTGACTTTTCTGTTGATCCTACGCAATTTTTAGATTACCTTGTACCTGCTGTATAATTTCTTCCATTTCCTTCAATAGTTCAGGACCTAATACTAATCTATCCACCGGATTACTCCAAGAGATAGGAGTATTACATTTCCTTCCATACAATATTTAGAAAGGACTAAATATGGCCGGCACTTGATAATTATTATTATAAGCAAATTCTACCAAATGCAAATAATCCTCCCATTTACCTGGTGTTGTGCCCCTACCCAACAGCCTTTAAAAACCATTATTTCATCGAATAAAATTGTGTTTTGTTTTGATGAAATGTTTGAATTTCATATAGTAAAAGT
>LPNX010477535.1:517242-605897 GCA_001517045.1 Pseudotsuga menziesii
CTGGCTGGTATTTCACATACATTCTAAGTAAATCTTCCAGTACTTGGTTTACTCTTTCAGTCTGTCCATCTATTTGAGGATGGAATGAAGTACTAAAATTTAGTGTAGTGTTTAATCCCTTAAACAGATATTTCCAAAATTTACCTGTAAATTTAGGATCTCTATCTAAGATTATAACTTTCGGTATTCCATGCAGTTGGAAAATTTTCTTTAGAAAGATATCAGCTATGTTTGCAACTTTATACGTAGTTTTAACAGGTATAAAGTTAGCTGCTTTACTTAATTTATCGACCACTACCATGATAGAATCATTTAAATTTTGATTTTTAGGCAGTCCAGTAACAAAATCGAGACTAATTATCTCCCATTTCCAGCTAGGAATGGGTAATGGCCAAAGTAATCCAGCTGGGTGTTGATGTTCAGTTTTCACCTGCTAACATTCAAAACACATAGCGATATATTTTTCCAATTCAGTATTCTTGTTTGGCCAAAAATGTTATTTTCTTAACACAGTTATAGTCTTCTGATAACCTGGATGGCCTGAGTATGGAGTTTTATTAATTTCATCTAGAATTAATAACTTAACTTTAGGTACATTAGGTACATATATTATGTCTTTGTATAGTAAAAATCCTTTTTTATTCAAATTGTACCCTTTACTTAAGCTTTCTGTTGGATTTTCTTTCATTTTAGCTTGTAAATTTTGGTAAATTTCATCTTGTTCTATCACTGCTTTAAGTTGTTCATCTAGATCTGTTGTATAAGTGTTGATAACTATGGTAATGTTCAGCCTTGCATTTCTCCTTAATGCATCAACGACTTTATTTTCTTTCCCTTTAATGTGCTAAATTTTGAATTCATACTCACTTAGAAAAGCTAGCCACCTAGCTTTTCTAGCATTTAGATTAGGCTGATCTAACAAATATTTTAGTCCTTTATTATCGGTCATTAGAATAAATTTTCTACCAATTAGGTGATGACGCCACATCCTTAGAGCATGTATAACAACAGCTAATTCTAGATCATAAGTTGCATAATTCTTTTCATGAATTTTTAATTTCCTAGACTCATAAGCAATAACATGCCCCTTTTGAGTCAATACTCCACCTAAACCATCATTGCAGGCATCAGTACACACTACAAATTCTTTATTTGGATCAACTATTCTTAAAATAGGTGCACTGGTTAATAAAGTTTTTAACTTTTTAAAGCTATCCTCGCATTTCTGGTTCCAATCAAATTTCTTTCCTTTCTTTTGCAAAGAAGTTATCAGATTTGCGATTCTCGAAAAACCTTCAATGAACCTCCGGTAATAACCGGTAATTCCCATGAAGGATCGAACATCAGTTACATCCTTAGGAATCGACCAATCTTCAATCACCTTTATCTTTTTGGGATCCACCAGAATCCATTCCTTGGTCACCACATGACCTAAGTACTGAATTTTATCCTTAAATAAATCACATTTACTAAACTTTTCAAAGATTTGATGATCTCGTAACTCTTGCAAAACAATTTTTAAATGTTCTTTATGTTCTTCTTCAGTTTTCGAATAGATTAATATGTCATTGATAAACACGACCACAAACCTATCTAGATACTTATGCATAACGTTGTTCATTAAACACATAAAAATAGTTGGGGCATTAGTAAGCCCAAATGGCATGACGGCAAACTCGTAATGGCCATATCGAGTCCTAAAAGTTGTTTTAAAGATGTATTTATCTTTAATCCTAAGTTGATGATATCTAGACCTTAAAAAAACCATGGCTCCATGTAGTTGATTCTCTTAAGCTGCAGGGCAGAAATATGCCTTATGGTTGTTTTTCTAGGGATTCCCTTTACACTTATTGGTTTTCCATCATTATTTATACACGTAAAGGTTTTATCATAACAATTTAAGATCACCCTATGTTGCTCTAACCAATCCATATCGTTTAGTATGTTGTAAGAACCAAGAGGTAGTACATTAAGATTTACAACAGTTTCAAATTGATCCATAACTACTGCACATTTCTTTACAAAACAAGTTACCTTCTTTTTTGCACCAATGGCTAACTGAACCAACCAATAATTTTCAATTTTTTCAACAGGCAGCTTACATTTTTCTACAAATTTAAGTGAAATATAACTAAGACTAGCTCTTGGATCAATTAAAATAGCTATAGGGGTTTGGTTTATCATACCTTCTACTTCCACCATGGAAGTTTGATATTATGCTTGTCGATTCTCCAAGGATGCATTGATTCTGGGCATAGTCCTTGCTAGGTCTCCAACAGTCATCTCCTCCTGTATGGTATGGATATTACTGACAATCTTTTTCCAATTAGGACAGACTAAGGCATAATGTGGGCCATTACACTCCCAACACTTTATGGGTTCTTTATGCTCAAAATTCTTTGTCTAATTTCCATGATTATTAGTAGACAATTTACCCTTTGAATTATTCTGATTACTTGGTGAATTAATCTTATTCCCTTGGAAATTCTTGTTAGGAAAATTTCTGGCCTTATTATTTTTAGAGTTCCTGTTGGGCACAAATTATTTCTTTCTTTGATCATAATGGTTGTTATTCTTCTTGGCCTTCTAGTTGACCATGCTCTCCTTATTCTACTTCTGTTCAAAACAGAAATTGGCTTTCCTCGTAGTTTCTTCCAGTGTTTTTGGATTTTCATACTCAATCCTATCCTTGATGTGATAAGGTAACCAACTGAGGAATCAATGTACCTTTGGTTTTTCATCTACAAGGTATGGCATGTACCTAAGCAGAATTAAAAACTTGATGTTCAAATCTTTCATAGTCATTGAACCTATTTTAAGCTCATAGAATTCTTTTGCTCTCTCTTCATAGTACTACTCAGACATAAATTTATTTTTAAAGTACTTCTTGAAAGTACTCCAATTTACATTCTTCTCTCGTATTCCCTTCACTCTCTTTAAGTCTTGCCACCATATATCAACCTTCCCTAAAATATTGTAGATATCCATTCTAGCCTTTAATTGGTTAGAATAGTTATAAATATGGAAGTACTTCTTCATTCCAGATAACCAAGATTCCGCTTCCTCCCCCTTCTCAATTTCTCCATTGAATGTTGGTGGTTTAATCTTTTTAAACTTCCCAGAAATTTCATCATAAGGTTTATATTTTATCTTTTTTGTATAATGGTTGTCATCACTACTATCACTAGTGGAATTAAAATTACGTTGATCACCAAATACCTCTGAAGATGAGTTGCATTCACTTTTAGTCTGTTTAATCTTTTTATCTTTATGTCAGTGACTTATTTCTTTTGAATTAGCTCTTCTACGCCTTCCCTCAGTTTGAAATATTTTTGTTAGGATCTGATTTAGGTCCTCCTGAGCTCTAAGAATCCTTTCATTTTCTTGTTTAACAGATTCCATTTCACATTTTAAGTCTTTTACTATTTGTAAAAGTTCTAAGGAATTAGTGGTTATGTCCTCTTATTTAGGGTCTCTTTGTAAGTTTTCTTGTTCAGTAAAGAGAGATTCCTCTTCCACATATTCCTCCAGTCTTTCCATACATGTTGTTAAACTTCAGAAACAATTTCTCTGTTGAATAACCTTAAAATAAAATAACATCCACAAAAATTATTTAAATTCACTGTTTCATAAAAGCAAGTTGGGCTTCATCAAGGCCTAGTGTTTGAACCTTGTGCTCTGATACCACATGTCAAAACCCCAAAATTTCACAATTTATTTTTTATTTTTTATGTAACATAAATTGTCTATAGTCGCAGTTTGATAACTACTAGTGGCTAGTGGATAAATGAAACACTTAACAAAAGTAATGATTAAATTCAAACACATAAAAAATAATACCACATTAATTTTGATATGTTATGTAAATGACTTGCATTCAGTTACTTCTAGTTATACTGATGATTTGATTTTGTCAAGTAGGTGAGAAGTTATGTTCTAACTGGGGCTTACACAGCAATTGCTAACTCAGCTAGATTTCTGGATCTTACAAGTTCAACAGGTAAATTTTTAACAAGGAGGAGTTTATTAGAGCGTTAAATCTAGATTTACTTCTTTAGCATATAAAAACTGCTAGAGTAAATTTTGCTTAATAGAGTTCAAGGATACTACGAGGTAAAGTAATTTTTATTTATTTGTTTTTCATCTATGACATTATTTTAAGTTTATGTCGTAAAGACCAAAAACCTTGCCATACTCAATGTCTTTCATTAGTATGACTTCTACTTCAGACAATTCTTCTTTCCAACTATAAGTTAAGTTGTTTACAAGTTCTACATAGAGCTCATGATTTAGTATTACAACACTTTTATTGAAATAAGAGTTTACTGCTGTTGTTATTTCTAGCATTTAAAACACTGCTTATACGCATGGAATTAAATCTAAGGCCTTCCAAGAACAAGCTTACAATAAAACCCTTAGCTCTACTTTTAATTATGCTCTAGTAGAGGTAAAATCATCAGCTAGAGTTATAAATGTCTACTTGTATAAAAAGTCATTGAGCTTAATCTCGACCTTCCAAGTTCATCATGTTACAAGTAATGTAGTAAAATTACGTTACCGTAACATTTATTTATATAATTATTTGATACTATTTTTAATCTTGGATAGTCTTACTATATTCCATTTACTAAGTCTAATCTAACCTTGGGTTGATTCATTTAGAGTTCTGGTTCCTTATGAAGATCAAAAGATCACCAATTCCAAGAAGTTTAACTTACACCAAGGCACTATAGACTATAGACTATACATATAAATGTAAGAGTTTATTCCAGGGTGTAAATACTAATTATTTTAATAAACACATTGTTGATTTATAAACTAATTTCTTACCCATTGTGTTTACATAAAACTAGTTCTAATAACATAGTCATGCATCATATGTTGGTATAAATTGTCAATAGTAATACTATCGACTCATGATCCAAGCCATATACTATACTAATGATCTTTCCATAGTTATTTTGACCAATGAAGATTCCAAGGATTTCATAATATAAGGTTTAATGATACAATATATATCTCGTTCTTTACCATAGCTTGAATTTATGGTTTATCATTGAAATGATATGTTTTGACTTTGCAAATTATATTATCATTGTAGTCACTATTTAAATTATGGGCAATAATTTGGTTTCCCGACAGTGCAATGTCAACTATACCATTCGACACACTACTGAATGAATATTTTGGTGGGCATGTGGAGCAGCCTCCACCGTGAAATGGATGTTTTAAAATCTTACAACGTAACCATAACTTCCTCATTCTTTGTCGAGGGTTTGAATTTGCACTGTCTGGTTTCTCTACGGCCATGAGGGCTCGCTTGTTCTCGTTTCTAGCTCCATTGTTTGTGTAATGAAGTGTTGCAACTCTTTGCATGAGGGTTGAGAGATACCCAGCTCGTAATTGGTTCTTTCTGCAAGCACTGTGTCATTGTATGAGTAGTGTTACTTTGTCAATAATTTTGAGTGTTGGTGCCTTACGTTTTCCTTTCCTTAGAGTTTAACCTGCTCCATCATTGGTGTAATTTGAAAGGTGAACCCCACAACCTCTGTCACAGGTGGGCATGAGGGTTTGTTCTTCGAAGTGCTATTCATTGTGCTAGTTCGATTCCTCCTCGGCTCCAAATTCATTTTCCTTCAGGTAAATATTTTTATCATGTTAATGTTATAGATTTCAAGTTACAGTTTTAAGAAATAGATTTTACAGTTTCCAACTATAACCTTCAGGTTTTCTTGCAGGTTATAGTTTGAAGTTAGGCTTGAAAGGATTCCCTCCAATGTTGGTTGACCTCTAGACCAGTAGGTAAGCCCCGGTTAAAATGTGGCAACTCTCTGTTTGCGATGCTTAAGCGAAAAAAGGTTTTCAATGGAAAGGAAGCACGACTTCGATTCCTCCAGTCTTTAAATGCTTGGTTTTCAGATTTTAATTAGTTCTTGTTATTAACAAACCTTTCCTGTAGCAGGGTAGCTTCGACTTCGATGCCGTGACTTGTGTTTAACTTTTCTTGATAGTAAAATAAAGATTACAGCCTTATGGCTAAGTAATATCATACGCGGTTTCTTAAATATATGGGGGTTCTCTTGTCTTCGTGGTTTTTACTTAATCTCTGTTTCGAATACTCTGTTAGATTATACTTTGTCTTATAAAGGATATTACTATGAATGAATTTTTCTCTTCTTTACTATCAGTGAAATAATATTTACTATTAAAGGTTTATCTTGTAAATAGATAAGGTTATTGTGAAGATCGTAAGCTTAGTTTTAAGGTAAAATTTATATAATTATACTTCTCAGTTAAGATAGAATAACTAGGGTTTACTGGGAAAGAACCCTAGTATAGATACATTCTTAAATTTATTAGTTGTGTGTTGGTTTCTGTTTACCTCTTTTTCGTTGTTACAATAGTATTGAAATTATTTAACCTGTTAATGAAATATTTTCTTTTATTTTAAATAAAGAGTTTGTAAGTATATTGCAAGTTCTTGAAATAAGACTGTATCCAGTCTAGTGCATACTTATAGTCTTATAATTTAATTTTTTTATTCCATTTTTATAGAATATGTTTATAAAAGAAAATAAAAGAAGAACTGGGGTTTCGACCCTCAGGTTTAACTTCCACAAATTTAGAGCTTGTCTGATAAATAATTGTTTCTTAAATAGGCAAATTCTTAGCTTTATTATATTTACTGTTTACATTTATAATTACATTTGTTTATTGTTCTGTAACTTAGTAAAGATTCAGAGTTATGTAAGGGTTAAAATATTAACTCTGTAAGTTTGATTACTTTTTTATTAATAAAGGTTTGGAAACATAATCCTATTCTAGTATATATTAATTAGTAGATTAAGATGTAAGATTTAAGTATGGTTAATACCTAATTTTAGATATTTAGCTGTATCTTCTATAATTTTTATTGAATCAGTATAATTCTTTACTATAACTCTAGTGTAGTTCAACTATTTCTTTTCCAACATTTTTACCTAGTAAAACTCATTAAACAGTAAGCATAAATAACCATAACACTGTTCTTTATATAATACTTTACTCACTGTATAAATTACTCTGCTCTCTATAGATACAAAACCCCATCTATTATTTTCAATCTCTTATAGTTTTATTTCATCTACATAAAGTATTCTAACTGTGCTAGAGCATGGCCTGGTTCTTCCAGGTGTGGAAAAACACAGTCTATAAATTTACTTTCATTCTAACATATTGTTTTTCTAAATTAGATTCATTTCTTTAACTATCTAAAAATAATACTAAATTCTAACATTTCACAGACTGAACTTTAACATTCACATATATCAGTCGAACTAAGATTTATTTAACTAACACAGTAAAACAAAATAACATAGAACCTATTTAGGACAATCGACAACAATGTTAGGAGGTCGTTCCTCCCTACCAATCTATTGGAGAGTGCTCAAACAATGCTTCCTCAATACCCCCGAGCCTATTCCTAGTCTTCTTGGCTGAGAACTGGTGGAGAATGCAAATAGTAGAATCCTCTGTCAACTGACTAGTTCAATATCTCAGTAAAAACTCTGCTCTCAGCAGTATGATCTTCAGCTTAAAATATACAACTAGATCAATCAGCAGTTATCCCCTCAAACACTTTCCAAATTTCCCTTCCATTGAATTTCTCTGAAGTACATTCATTCAACCTGAATGATCACTTCCTCCAAAATGAGCAGCCTCAACTCTCTTCAATGGAAATTTTTATAAAGATTGGCTAGGTCTTTTGGGTCAGTTGTCATTAATTAAGCCACCTGTTCTCATTCCATTTTCTTCGGGAATCATGACTCCAAATGTAGGGAGGTTTCCTCTTGCAATAGCAGGAAGTGGTTTGAGGATGCTGCCACATGTCAGTTTGCTCTCCACCCAGTCTCCTCCACCAATTTGAGCAGTAAACACACTTTTAACAGCTGTCCTAGAAGATGTTGTCTCCTCCTTTGTTTATTTACAAATAAAATATTCAGAGTTACATTAAATATCCTTGACCCTACTGAGTCATCAATTACAACTTAGCATAAAATTTAACATATTGTCCTCAAATAATAGTAAATAATATAAAATTGTTTTTTGCAAAATTGGGGTATGTGACACATAGTTTCTTTTCCTAGAGCATCACTGGGATGTTGTAAGTGGAGGACACTTGCAATACTCGAGACAAATATAATCTTGTTTGAACTCCTTGGGAGGGTGAGTAGCCAAGAGCTAACACTTGCACATTTGGTTATTAAAGAACAATGTAACTTTTTCTGATACCTTCACTATATACTAATTTTTTAGGCATGATGTACCCTAGGAGATACTAGTTTTAGAAGGCCCTCTAAATCCAAATTTTCACTGAACTCTGATTATTTGGAAAGAAGTTTTCTTTTAGGACATTTTTAGAAGTGTGGAAACTTTAATTTGTGTTGAGTCTATTTTCCTTTAGTATTGTTTGATTGTATTTTGATATACTCTAATAAACAAATCCTTTTATTAAAATTTAGAGTGCTTAATATCCCGATTCAGCTATCAAGGTTGCAGCAAGGAAAGTTACCCAAGTTTGAGGGCTCGACTACATTTTGGAGGTAGATACATGAACCACATCTTTGTGACTTTGAAACTGAACCACTTATAAACCCAATCAAATGTTACTAGAGAAGAACAACACCAAACAGATTCTCAAAATTTGTCACATCATGGACGAAACATAGATAGATTTAATGATATTACTTTAATTGGAATTGAAACAATAGAATATCAACCATTTCTCACGTAAATTTACCCATAGCACATCCTTTAAACCAAGTCATAGTTATAGAAAGTGAGTAACTGGTTGATCTTTATGAAAGTTGGAATAATATGCAAAACATTACACTTGACCCTTTAGATTTGTTAGGAGTTCAAGGGACCGCATTAATGCATCCTCAAATAGTTTTGGGAGCTTATCAAAATCATCTTGGCATGCCCAATAGTTGTCTAGGTTCTACTACTGGGGAAACCCTTTACCATGGAGTGTTAATATTCTTGGCGAAAATAATGCATCCTGGAACACAAATACCAATTGGAATTATCCTTAAGTGGTGGGACGAAATTCCCTAAAGGGTCATCCTTTGATTTATCCTAGCACCATTCCTAGGGAAAATCCACCTATCAACCCCATTTCACAATGGAGTCAATCAAGTTTATCATATTCCTCTTGTTTTCTTTTCTCTTCCTCCTCTTTTTCTCTCTGATCTACTTCAAGTTCTCTTTTCTCTTGTACAACTCTTAAATTTTATTCTTCTTCTTTTGTTCCTCTCCATCTTTCTGTGTTTCTTCTTGCCTTGTTTTTTTCTTGTTCAACATCCTTCTGGTTTTCTTTTTTTCTTATTCTTTCTTCCTTGAAACCTTTTGGGATTCTTTTTTTTCCTTCCTTTCTTCTTCTTTTCTCATTTTTTCTTCTTCAGCAGCCCTTTGGGTTTCATATTGTTTCGTTATTTCCTCTTCCTCTCTCATTTTCTACTCTAGTTCCTTTTGTTTAGCTTCCTCGGTCTATTTTAGGGCCTTCTCCTCTACTTCTTGTTTATCTCTCTTCTCCGCCTCTTGTTTAGCTTTACGTTCTACCTCTTCTTAGCTGACTTTTCCATTTTTATTTTTTATTCAACTTCTCTTCTCGTATATTCTTTGGATTATTTTTTAGCCTTCTCTTTGAATTTTGTTTGGATCTTTCTTCAACTGAGATCCCTTGATAATATTTTCACATCTACTTATACTTTAATATTTCTTCTTCTTCCAAGAATTTTCTGATTAATTCTTCCCTTTTACCCTTCTTGGCTTATTTATTTTCTAGGTCTTGTGCATATTTAGCATTGAAAGAGATGCATATGTCATTCTTGGATATCTTTAATACAACTACTTGGTGCATATGAGTATCGACCTTCTATGTACCATAGAGAATCATGCTCAAAGTTTCATCATAAGTAGTGGCTCCTTGCAACAAAATCCCCTGGGTATCAACCTTGTGTTTGTATGTAGGGTTTAACCCCACCGAATTGAAATGGGATTTAATTATTTTAGGTGTCATAGTTTCTATTAGTATCCCAATAAAGTTTAATTTATTTGAGGGTAGACGCCTATTTTTAGGCATGAGGAGCATTAGTTCGGCTATCAATTCCTATTTTGATGGGAAATCTAGTCCAATCCTTTTTATTTAGGTGAGAAAATTTAGGAGCGACTCCTTCCAAAATAGTTTGATAGGAAATTTATCTAAGCATAATCCTATCAGTGACATAAGTAGGTAGAATATGAGGTGGCGTAGAGACACCAAAAACATGGATATAGGTAAATAATTCAATAATTTACCAATCACCTATGTTCTAAAGTGTGGCAATGGCCTTATTAGACAACTAAGGGTATGATATTTTGAACATAAGGGTGTACAAGTGTTGTGCCCACTATATGTGAGTTAATTAAAACTTAACATGCAGAGTGTTAAACATAAATTATCAACCCGAGGAAGTCTTTTATTTCAAAGCTATCATGCAAAATATATGCGAGTACAATTTCTACCTGACATTGTTATCTATTGGTATGCAATCGAAACTATTTGTAAACTAAGTCACAACTGCTTGAAAAGAAATCAATACTCAAACCTATTCATAAATCAAACTGTAAATCGAATACACTTCAAACAAGATCTATTCCTATGAAACAAGATCTGATTACGTACATCTAAAGAATTGTTATGTTGGCCAATGATTTACCAAATGAATTATCAACACAATGATTATGACAGATCCGATGAATGAAAGCATACAACTATGATAAGCTTAATAAGTGAAAGCATAAACAAAATAATAAAACAACTATGATAAGATTAATGATTGAAATCATGAATGAAATAATAAAACAACTATGATAAATCTAATGCATGAAATCGTGAATTAACAATTAACAGATCTATAAAATAAAACACTTACAATCAACACTACCAGAATCTGCTCAGGGAAGAGCGCCCTTCCTCCACTGAGTAGAGTTGGATCTCCACAATAGAAGTCTACAACTCCAGAATTAAGAAACTGTCAACATGTATTATCATAATGGAAGAATTACAATAGATCTGGATCAAATCCTACATCATAACATTGTGGTATCTCCTATATTGTATCTCCTATCATCCATCTCCTATCCTGCCTAATCTATCATGCTTAATCAATATCAATATATCCTCCATCTCCATGAGATTGATTACATATTTATACATAAAATTATCTCATGGAAATGAAGAACTGAACCCCCAACTTGTGATCTACAACAGCTGGAACATGGCAACTTTGGAACCGACCGCAACACCAAATCTGGAAAATACCCTCTCAAAGAACCACTTGCATATCACAAACCATAGATTTGTTTGGAAATTTCCTCAAGAATCAGGTAAATGAGGATGTTACTCACAAAACCCATGTCTCAGAGTTTTGAGATTCATTTCCATATGCCCGCAAATCGAGACGTGAATCAAGGTGTTCTTATGTGGCATGCATTTTTTGTTAAGGCTGTAACAGCTGGCTATGAGCATCCTATACGTGGCAAATCACTCCATAAACTATCATTAGTAAAATTATGCATAATAATATTTAATTCATCAAAGATAAAGGAAAATAATCACTATTAACCACTTAAAACATCAATGGAAGTAGCAAGCTGTTCAACGTGCAGCTACAACAAATGGATGAAAAATGGAATGATAAATGAGAAATAATGGTAAGAAAATGGATGAAAGGTATGTCAATAAATGATGGAAAAATGGACAATTCCAAGGCCCAACATCTCCCCCAAACTGAACTTGTTGCATGTCCTCATGCAACCCAATACATGTGTAAATCTAACTTACCAATTGAAAGATATGCCCAAATCAAATTCTGCACTTTTGAACATGAAAAAAAATGTATTGCAGCTGAACTTCCAGAGACAATATTTCAAAAAATACAAACTGGGTTGGGCTGAAATTTTGCAAGTAGGTAAGTACCATTATAGTGCATATCCTCACCAAAACTTAGACAAACCCACATCACGGATTTTGAGAAAAATGTGAATTGGCTGTAGATGATGATGATCATTTTCTTGATAACCGTGCACTGGATTGAGATGAAACTTGCCACGGTTTTCGTAATGCTGTTATGCATTCCCTGTCCCAATTTCATGAGGATCCAATTCATGGTTTGTGAGATATGCTCAATTCAAATTCGGCATTTTATGTGAAGAACAATATGCATCCAAATTATGAATGTGAATGAAAAAGCAGCAAGCATAGTAGCTCCTCCCCCAAACTGAATAATTTTTCATGTCCTCATGGAAAGTAGGAGTTTGTTTCTTAGTTGGAAAGTAGTCATCTCCCCCAAGCTTAACATATGCAGCATTCAATGATTCTCAAATTCTCACAAACATTTCACTTGTAACAGCTGGCCCATTGCTCCATGAAGAAGCATAGATCTGCTTAGAATGTTGCTACATAAATGCATATATCAATTTTTTATGGATCTCAATCACTCAACAATACTCATGCATATAACTTTGTGATAGCACCAAACATAATTCAAATCAGTTCATGGTATCAAAATGCCAATTTTACCATGTAATTAAGATGAAGTAGCAAAGATGTGGCTGCCCCAAGACTTATTTTCTTACTGCTGGTTCTTGTGTGACAGCAGTAGATCATTTTTTTATGGTTTTCTAGGCTTTTTTAGAAAACTCCCCGATCATTTTTGCTTGTACTTCAAGAGAACATCTTCAATGCGAAAACAATCTGGAAACCGTGATTCTGGTCATAAACTTGCTGCAATTTATTACAGGACTACCTTTTAAACTGAATGCAAAGCATGCCCTCATGCATCATTTCCTCAATTTGCAGCCATAGAGGATTTGTAGTTCCCACATGCATAAAAAAAAAAAATCTCAAAGATGGAAAGAACAACCTTCAAGCAACTGAATGATTCTTTTCTTGTTGCTGGTTCTTGTGTGGCAGTTGCAAGATTTTTTTCTTATTGCTGGTTCTTGTGTGGCAGCAACAAAACTTCCTATTGTTGGTTCTTGTGTAACAACAATAAGGTATCCCTTTTTTTTGTATGCTTGGTCAGTTGGGTTGGTGAGATGTTGGGTTGGAATTTGAAGTGGATGTGCATGAATGATGAAGTGTTAAAACTGACTGGGAAATGATGGGAATGGATGGACATAAAAGGCTATTTAGAAAATGGAAATGGTTAATGCTTAGTGGTTCTTCATGACATTTCCCCAAATCTTTAATAAATCAAAAACTCATGCTATTTTACCTCAAGTTTTACCTCCATGGAAGCCTTGGTTGACATGAATGGATTGGTGTATGCTGGAGCTATATAGGCTAATATGATGCTGAGACATATGTATATGAGAGCTGAAACTGGATGAGACTGAATTTGATCCATGATGTTGTGCTGGTTTCATGTAAGACTAACTGCTGAGACAATTGATGAGCAGAAATTCTACCATAGAAGCAGAAAGTCCTTTCTCTTATTTTGAAAATCAACTGCTGAACTGAAAATGGAAAGGAATTGCAAAAACACTGAACAAATGATGCTGCAAATCATTGTTGAAACCATTAGATCACATAATCTTCAGCTGCTACAAACCCGAGGTACAATTCTTACCATGCGAATGAATGTGCTGAAGTCGAGCATGGAAAGAAATCATTGGATTACCGGCCATTAATGTATGCCATTAACCAATGTGAAGAAACTCACCTTTGATGACAATGAGCTCTAAAGTACCTTAGTGCATCTTGACAAGTACGAATGGATGTGTTGGAGTCGAGTCACCTACAAGATTTGTCAATCAAGAGGCATTGATGAATCCCCATGATTAACAACAAGGAAATCTTCCATTGATTCATGTAGATACCAGGGCACTATAAAAACTCTAATCTTGATCCCAAATGATGTGTCGGATTCGATGGGACAATACCATTGGAAGGTGGACCTTAATGCATTCCACATCATCCAATACGAGTACAAAAAAATGATTGTGAAGAATCATAGTGAAAAATAGGACCAACATGAAACTGAGAAGGGGAAAGTATATGTGAAGTCATGATGTAGTAGTGATAGGAAATAAAATGGTTATGGTGACTACATAAGCAGTGGAAAAGGGGACTTTGAGCTGAATGGATTTTTAGGGTTTTGAAATGAGGAGAGTGAATGAATCTACCATAGGGAAATTGACTTCTTGAGGGGTTTCTTTCGGCAACAAGTGGTATGACAGATGGCTAAAAATCATTATTGGCATGTAGCAATGAGACTTGACTTCAGGAACATTGGAATCTGTATGGTTTGCACATCAATCTCTCCATTTTTTTTTATGTGCTCAATCCATTTTCAATTTGAGAAAAAGTCTTCAAGAGTCACTCGTGCATGCATTGACCTTCTTCTTCCAAGGACCTGCAAAAACCTAGCATTTGCCTGCAATAAAACATGAGATGATGGAAGAAGAGAGATGATTGGTCTATCTTCACCCAACACTTATGAAAAAAACAGCAAGCAATTACTCATAAAACAAATCCAAAGAAAAGTGAACAAAGCAAAATCCATTTTATACCTGCGGGAGAGTAATGTCCATCTAGACTCACCAACGGTATTCTGATCATATCTTCTTCGTTCCTTATCCAATTTGAGTGATTCCAAAGCCAAATGAAATTAAATTCATAGTCTATTTCCATTAGAAACATGTTTTTAAAATCCTATGTAATTATGTTCCAAATCACTCAGTAACAGCCTGCATGACAAGGTGTTTTTTTTTTGAATTCTAGACTAGACCAACAGTCACGGTTTTAGGATTAAATTTTTCGTTTGATAACGGATTGATGTGATTCCAATTGAATATGGAAGTAGATTCATGTATGTATCTCCATTAGAAACAGGTTTTGAATCCAACAAGAATTGATGGGTCAAATAAGCCAATGAACAGTCTAGAAAATAGAGTTTTAGGAATGCAGATTTGTGATAGGAAGTCAGTATTTTGGTCATAAAATTTGCATATGATGTCGGAATGGAGTGATTCAAATTGATTTGTAAACTAGATTCATAGGAGAATATACTGATGAAACAAGTTTACAAAATATATCCAATAAGGCATCCAAAAATTGACTGTCCCAGCTCTGTTCCTAAGATGCCAGCTTGACATTCTGTTAGTATTTTGGCCATAAAATTTTCGTTTGACACCCAATTGTAAAAATTCAAATTTTTTTGGAAACTATATTCAAAGGGATACTTTGGATGTAAATATGTTTTAAAAATAAGTTCATTTGGTCGCCCAAAAATGGACTGTCCCTTTTATGTTTCAGTAAAATTTTCAAGCCAAAATGTCAAAAAAATCCAATAAATTAATTTTAACCCCCCAAAAGTGATCGAAATAGGTGTGAATGATTTTAATGATATAAATTTAAATATAACACACATCCATACCAAAAATTTCAAGCATTGTGCACCGAGATTGACTTACACAGTTTGTTGCAGCCACTGCTGGAACTCTTAAAAAAATGACATAATGTTGAAATAAATCATGTGATTTTTTATGGAAAATAAAAACTAAAGACATATCATGATGTACAACACACACATATCTCAAACTCATAAATTTTTTACCTATAGCACAGTCACAGCTGGGTGTTGCAGCTCCCTGTCATAGCTAGTGTTGCAGCTCATTGTTGTAGCTGAGAGTGATCACAGCTGAGAGTAATCACTCACAGCTGGGTGTTGCAGCTAACAAATTCATGTCAAATTTCAAGCTTGAAGTGTTTCATAATCATGGGCTCATTTTCCTGTGGATCGTCCATTCACTTTCCATAATTACTGTAATTTTGTTTTCATGATATTTTTATTTTTATTTGTAACAAATAGAGACAAATTGAAATTGGAAAATTGATGACAAAAAGGACTTAAGCATTTTTGTTCAAATAGTCAACAATTCCAAAGCATTCATGAAAACATCTCATACCCATTCCTCATCTTTCTACTTTCTGATCTTCTAGATCGCAACAAGGCGCAAGAAGAGAGCATACTTATTCAAAAATAAATAAAAAATTAAACAAACAAAAGCATGGTTTTATTCTGTTATTCTATCCTACCCTATTCTACTTGGAAATAAAAAAATTCAAGTGTATGCATATTTCCAATGGAGCCATTTTCGAAAAAGTGACTCAAGTATGCTCATACTCCCAATAGAAAAATATAACTTTATGAATTCTAGGATATGAGAGATCAACTTCCCTTAAAATGATGGTGCCAAGAATTGGTGAAGCATGGAATGATGCTGCAGACCGATAATAGATTGAAACCAAGCTTCAATATAGTCTTTGTTCCCTTGATTGCTCATGGATGTTACACCATGAAGATCCTTATTAAACTGATCTTCCTCAATGCATAAGATTTCCGGATCTAATGATGTGAATGATGATTTTGGTTCCAATGGTTGTTCTCCATCAAATATTACGTGTGTATTGTTGATCTTGTCTGCTTGATTATGAGGACTAGAAGAAACTCCATCTACAAAACTTGGATTTAAAACATGTCCAGGCCTCGTATGGATTTGCTGCAACAATGCACAGCCTTTTTGCAATGGTGTAGATGAGGTAGAACAAGAGGGAAATGTAGGAACATTTTGCAGTTCAGCACTGTAAGCATACTGTACTGCTTTATTATGGTTAGGGTGGAGGGTGGATTGGACAGGAAATTGTGTTGGTTACCAAGGCGTTTGATGAGAAGATAGATGTGGCTCACGTAGATGATTGATTTGTGAGGTTGATATTGAAGGACCAAGTTGTGTTGCAGCATGAGGGAGAGTGGCCATGTGGTCATAAGATAGGCCATTCCAACCTTGTGGACAAGGTAGGTAAGAGTTAAATTGAGGTTGCAACAGCTGCCATGGTGGAAGAGTATTCAATGATTGAGTATGAAAGTAAGAAAATGGAGGGATAGAATTTTGAACCATAGATGTAGGCCATGGTTGACATGACTGTTGCAACGAGTTGGATGCAACTCCTAGATCTCTTTGATATGTTTCTTTCATCTTTGGTAAAGAGGGACAATGATCTGTGGAATGATTCAAGTCACATATACTACATCTTTCAAGACTATCCAAAGGGAAATCCCTTGCTTCTCTTATCTCCTCCTGCTTTTCCTTATCCTGCAAAATAACCAATTCTAAATTTAGTGAATCATTGATACCACCATTAGAATTTTCAAATAAATTACTGATTCCAGCTCGTAAAACTCTTGTTTTTGCAGCAGATTTCAAAAATGGAGATAAAAGTTCCTTAGAATTCTTACCAGTCTTGAAGCTTCCTCTTGAATACCTTCTACATAACTCACAAATTTCATCATATGCTAACTAAAATACATTACCTGTTCCGATCAGATTCAATATTTCTAAACATTCATCTTGGATTCCCTTGAGTAGAAGTGTTTTTAAGATTTCCTTCCCCAGATTCCTCTGTTTGGATCTTTGGAGGTTATATTGAAATCGTTCTATGTATTCCTCCAGACTCTCTTCTTCTCCTTGTGTCATTTCGAAGATGTCTTCATTGACCCTGCAATAATCTTGGTACCTTTTCAAGAACACATGTTTCATATCTTCCCAAGTTTGTATACAATTCCCACCGAGGCTCATGAACCATCAGAGGGCTGTTCCTTTTAGAGTAAGGGGAAACACATTCAACTTTTGATCATTAGCATAATAAACATATCCTCTACAAAGTAATTCAAATTGAAATAAAAATACATCAAGGTCTTCATTTTCCAAACCATGAAAATTTGGTAGAACATGTGGGGGAATTCTTTTTGTTTGTGCCACTCCTCTCGAATCTCTGATGGGAAATTTGAACGTAACAACTTCTGCATCTGCCATCTCTTCATAGATTCTTCATGTGCTATTATAAGGCTCCTCCTTCGAATGTTCCTTTCAACTTGTTAGTAGAATGGATGGTGCTTATAACACCACTAAGGGGAATGATAAGATTTATGCTCCAAAGATTGAAATTGAAATAAAACTGAATGTAAAAATAGAAAATTCACACTCAAAATAAATTCAATAACCTGAAATGTAATAATGCAACCTACATGCCCTACTTTAACAATGCATCAACAAAACAATGTCAGATGTACTTTTGCACAATTAATAACTTCCCCGGCAACGGTGCCAAAATGTTGTTCCCACTATATGTCAGTTAATTAAAATTTAACATGCAGAGTGCTAAACATAAATTATCAACTCGAGGAAGTCTTTTATTTCAAAGCTATCGTGCAAAATATATGCGAGTACAATTTCTACCTGACATTGTTATCTATTGGTATGCAATCGAAACTATTTGTAAACTATGTCACAACTGCTTGAAAAGAAATCAATACTCAAACCTATTCATAAATCAAACTGTAAATCGAATACACTTCAAACAAGATCTATTCCTATGAAACAAGATCTAATTACGTACATCTAAAGAATTGTTATGTTGGCCAACGATTTACCAAATGAATTATCAACACAATGATTATGACAGATCCGATGAATGAAAGCATACAACTATGATAAGATTAATAAGTGAAAGCATAAACAAAATAATAAAACAACTATGATAAGCTTAATGATTGAAAGCATGAATGAAATAATAAAACAACTATGATAAATCTAATGCATGAAATCGTGAATTAACAATTAACAGATCTATAAAATAAAACACCTACAATCAACACTACCAGCATCTGCTCATGGAAGAGGGCCCTTCCTCCACTGAGCAGAGCTGTATCTCCATAATAGAAGTCTACAACTCCAGAATTAAGAAACTTCCAGCATGTATTATCATAATGGAAGAATTACAACAGATCTGGATCAGATCCTACATCATAACATTGTGGTATCTCCTATCTTGCATCTCCTATCATCCATCTCCTATCCTACCTAATCTATAATGATTAATCAATATAAATCTATCCTCCATCTTCATGAGATTTATTACATATTTATACATAAAATTATCTCATGGAAATGAAGAATTGAACCCCCAACTTGTGATCTACAACCGTTGGAACATGGCAACTTTGGAACCGGCCGCAACACCAAATCTGAAAAATACCCTCTCAAAGAACCACCTGCATATTGCAAACCGTAGATTTTTTTGGCAATTTCCTCATGATTCAGGTAAATGAGGATGTTATGCACAAAACCCATGTCTTTGACTTTTTATATTCATTTCCATATGCCCGCAAATCGAGACGTGAATCAAGGTGTTCTTATGTGGCATGCGTTTTTGGTTAAGGCTGTAACAGCTGACTATGAGCATCCTGTACATGGAAAATCACTCCATAAACCATCATTAGTAAAATTATGCATAATAATCTTTAATTCATCAAAGATAAAGGAAAATAATCACTATTGACTACTTAAAACATCAATGGAAGTAGCAGGCTGTTCAACGCGCAGCTACAACAAATGGATGAAAAATGGAATGATAAATGAGAAATAATGGTAAGAAAATGGATTAAAGGTATGTCAATAAATGATGGAAAAATGGACATTTCCAGGGCCCAACAACAAGGGGGATAGGAATGAATCACAAGTATCATTAAAATGAAATATATAGTTGGAAACCCATAATCCTCGACAATGGATGTATACAATAAGTGAATCAGATTTCCACTTCTAGCCCATTAGTGGAAATGGGTTTGAAGCACAGACATAGTCAATAAGATAAGAAGTCATGTAAAAGTTAGGGGTTTTACCTTGATGTACCTGTTTTGATGCTTGGACCATTCCCAAGATGTTGGAATACATGTTCTTGTCTCAATTGAATTATTTTCCTATTTTTGCAACATGATGAACTATAGGGACCTAATAAATATTGAAACGCAAAGTTCCATCCTCCCTATGAATTCAACATACCATAGCCATGGTCAACTTATAGGGATGTCTGAAATACACGATAGGGTATTTGCAATTGGATTTTTCTAAAACAATTCTACCATTTTTCCACGATTCCTTGATAATACACATAGATGGGGTTTTTCTTGATGAATTGAACCACAAAAGGATTGTTGAGAGGCACCTATAAATTCTTTACCTTGTACATCTGAAACAAGCTATGGAAAATGCTTCTTGATTGACCATTTCTTGTATCTTAAGGTCTATGTGATTGAAAATCCATCTCACCGATCATTATATGACATAATCACTAGCCTAGATGCAGCCAAAAAATATGAGGATTATTAGAGTTTTCATAAATCTCCAAGTCATCATCATCTTGCAGGAAATCACTCATGGTTTACATTCTATAAATTTCGTCCCACCTAGGATTATATTGGAAACCCATCGAGTGGGTACCATCATATAGTGGAATTCCTCTTGTAGAAATTGGAGTGGGAATATCTTATACTTCATTGTGTACAACTATATTTTCATCTAGGCATTCTCAACATCTTGCAAGAAACATGAAACAAAAATTAAGCTCAAATCATAGGAGAACTGATTTGTAGAACATAGAACAAAATGAATGTTATGAGATCATTTAACCCATTGAATGTTTTGAAATACATATATGTTTTTCCATTTAGCAGTATAATGATTATTATTTTATTATAAGTCTTGTAACCTCTGTGATCCATTGATTTCATTAATTCCCTAGGGTGCCAAATATTTCCATCCATATTTGTTGGGATTCTTGGTGAATTAATATTAGAAAATGACTATACCATATGTTGGTTTATGTGGTTATGATTATCCATTGAGGGTGACATTTTGTGGCTCTATCATTGATGTGTTGTCGAGAAACTCTGACAAGTTTAAGGCAATCAAAGTTGTTAATAATACATAACTCAAAGATGATATGTTTTTGGCAGTTATTTCAATGGGGTTAATTGCAAGTCTAATTAGATATGTCTGATAAGAAGCTTGTTAATGTATTATTATAGGGGTTTTCAAATTAGTGCATCAGGGATTTCTTCAATAGAGTATTTTGATATTTTGATATATATCCTATCATAGGTTCTTATGACATTCATCAATAGATAACGTGTTTCAAAACATGATCATTGGAGGTGTGCAATGGGCATATCAGGGGATCTTGTGATAGTGCAGGTCTGATGAGTGTTCATCAAAGTTCACTCATCATAGGTGTAAATTAGTTACATTGGAGAAATTTATGATATGGAAAGTGTGATAGAATGATATCTGAGGGTATTAATTGGTGATTCAAAACAACTATAAGAAAATATATTGATCAAGTAAGTTTGTTATAGTTATCGAGTGAGTCGAATGGAGGTGTGAAGAAGGTACCTCCGGAAATATCCATATGAGGTTAGTATGATTATTAGGGAAGGCCTATTAGAGGTGAAAATTTATACATAATAATATATCCCAATATTAAAGGTTTGATGAGTCCATCCCAAAATATTAATTCCGATTAAAATATTTCGTCGAATATGGATCATTGATTTTTGAGAATATGAGTTAAGTAAATCGAGTTAATTTTAGGAGGTTCTATACAAATAAATAAGAGTCCCAAACATTTCATATGGTTATGATATTTGATTCTAGTTATTCCATTTCGAAAAGGGCTCCCACGAATATTTCCTTTGAGAAGAAATTGCATGGGATTTGGTGTGGGAACAACAAATCACAACACGTTGGGTAAGCCAATTATCTCTATCTAATTGGAAATGTTGAAATAAATAAACAACCGAGTGTTCTAAAATGAAACATGGAGTGTGTTAGTCCCTAAAATGTGCTAGGCTGAATTTAGTACATGCTAGGGCATGATGAGGCTCAAATTTTATATATCTTAGAGCTAAATATGTATCAAATGAGATGTCAATTTTGTATTTTCTTAGATTTGTTTGCAGGTCAACAATCATGAACTATATTGGATGCGTGAATTTATTTTAGAGGAATTTTATGAACTGTATACAACACTATGGATCTATATGAAGGTGAAATTCAGTACATGGAACAAAATATAGATGTAAGAAGTGCCTATAGAACAAATTTCCTACACTCAATGGAAGCAAAATGTACTAATATTTTAAGGAAAATAATTCAACAATTTAAGACGAGTGTAAATGTATCAAGATTTATGTCAATCAAATGGAAACATGGAATACACAGAGCAACAATAAAAGAAAACCTAAATTATTGTTGAATCATATGGGCATCATAAAACTGAAACATAGGTCAAAATAGTGAAATCTCATGACTTAATTCAAACATTCAACGATACATTTACATCAATAACACAAATATAGGTGAATATGATGTTCATCATTTATTATCTTTTCAATAAATATTTACATTGAAAGAGAGTTATATCTGGAAACAACTAGAAGAAGACATAAGTACAAAGGAAAACATCTCGGCAACACTCCACAATATTTATCTTAGAAATATTTTTTCATATAAGGTAATGAAATCGACTCAGCAATTCTCGAGACCCTCTAAAAAATGGCAGCATTTATTACTGATCTTGAGTATTCTTTTATAGCCTCAAAAAATTGTAACTACTTTTTATTGATCCCAACTGAATTCTAACATCCTGCAATTCTATCACTTTCACTTTAAGTTTATAATTTCCTAAACAATCATTTTCTTGATTCATTTCTTTTTACTTGATCATTTTTTGCTTCCTTTTGGATTATGTGGTTGTGCTCTCATTTGTACTCCTATTTTCCCAACTGACCTCCTAAATGGCTATATACTTGGCTGCCCCATTGGTTTAACAACTATCTACCCCAACATATGGTGCATCACTTGGACAATGGATTGTCTTTATGGTGGCATAAAACTTTGATGAATTATTGGAATAGAGGTTTTCCCAACTAATTGTCCCAATGATTGGATTCATGATTGACCTTGGGGTGGAAGAATAATCTTGTGATATTTTACTACTACATGCCACTCTTTTCCAATTGGAAAATGATGTGATTTTAGGGCATCTAATGCAAAATCAACATTTGTATTTTTCTCATATGATATATGATTTAATTTTCTTAGTATATTCTTAAGAAGGACCCAAATTTCAAACTCATTTATTAGTTTATTGAATATCACATCACAACTTATGAATCCCTCTGATACATAAAACTATGCCACTTCATTTTTATTTTGTAGCAACGTTTCTTTATACTCTTCCTTCTTATACACCTCTATTGAAATATTATAACTTCGAATAATATTGTAAATGTATTTTATTGTTGTAACCTATCAGAGATGTTTTATGCCTTTGTTGGGATGTTACTATTGTATTTGGTCATCATAGATTCATGATGTAAAACCTCCTTTGTAAGTTGGGTCAATAGAACCCTCCAGGGTATAATATTGTATTGTTTTGTTTATTCCTAGGCGAAGTCGGCCTAGTAAGTTTGTTGGGGCTGACCTATTAGGGAAAAATTCAAGTGTGAGAAATAGTATAAATAGAGGAGGTGTGTTCCTCATTTGAACACACACACACACACACTTGTGTATAACATATAGGAGAGAGAGATATATATTAGTAAGGAGAAGGAAAAATTGTTTGGGGATTTATCTTTGTACTTTTGATACATCTATATAGAGGAAGTTTTGCTGGGTTTTCTTCCCCTTAAGGGTTTCCCAGGATAAATCTATGTCCATCTTGTGATTGTATTTCTTTCAATGATCCTACATATGCTATTGTTGTGAAATTGAATTTAATACTAATGATATTTAAATAATCATATGGAATATCAACATGGTATTAGAGCTATGCTAAATAGAACATATTTCACAAGGTGAAACTCTCTCTCCTCTCCCTCCAACATGACATTAGGATTTCTGTCATGGTTGGAATTTTGAAGATCTGATTGCATAATAAGTTGTCCCTCTGTAGAGCACATCTATTGAGCTCTGGATCAAAAATTTTGAGTGGGTATATCTATAGGAAATTCAAACCCTAGTTTGGATTTGGACCAAAAAATTGCAGAAAACTAGAAAATTGTAGAAATTGTAGATCAAAATATTGCAAGTCAATTTTAAGAGATGAAGATTTGGAATCTCTAGAAACCAAGTGTACCAATAAAATCGCCTCAGTAAATTGCATCTCCTGGTAAGGTCAGTCTTGAATTTTGAGAAATTTCATTTTTTAGTGACCTCCTAGATAAGATGGCCCCAAGCACTAAGCTTGAGGACAAGCTAGAAGGCATAGAGAATTTCTGAGCATGTAAATATAGTATTGGTCTCATTCTTAGAGAGAATTGTCTTGATAAATACATCAAAGGATAAGTTATAGAACCTGAAGAAGATGAATATGAAGAAGAATAAGGACCTCGAAGAAAATAGGAAAAAGAAGAAGATGCATAAGAGTATCGATTATTATTTGCACTATCTAGCTTTGTTAAACTTGGAGAATATACATGGCTTATTGATAGTGGTTCTTCAAATAAGATGGAAGAAAAAATGAAAAAAATGTCAAAAATTGAAGAGAAGAACTATCCTTAGAAAGTATCATTAGGATATGACTATCAATATCCTATCAAAGGTATTGGTGAAGCAAGCTATAAGATTTAAGAACTCCCATGAATATGAAGGAAGTATTATCTGTACCAAGTTTGAAGAATAAAGTACTTTCTATCTCAACATTAGATAAGAAATCGTATAGGGTTTCATTTATAGATGGAAAAGTACTTATGTGGCCCAAAGGAAAATTAATTGAAGATGCAGTTGTCATTAGTGAAGAAGAAGGAGGATTATATAAACTCAAGGGACATTTGGAAATAACCGGTGTTCATGATATCACTATCCCAAGTGAACTATGGAATAGGATGCTTGCTCAAATCAACTACAAATTACTACCCCATGTGAGCAAAGAAGTAATATGTTTACCATATTTGAAGATCGATCATGAAGCAACTTGTACATGATGTGCAAGAGGAAAGAATATCAAGAATCCATTTCTTAAGAGTCGAAAAAAGTCTAAAGGTATGTTGGAATTAATTCATTCAGATGTATGTGGTCCAATTCCCTACATATCTTTGAGTGGTTATGAATATTATGTCACATTTATTGATGACTATTTAAGAAATACATGGATATATTTCTTAAAAACAAAGGATGAAGTATTCCAAAAATTCAAGGAATTCAAATCCTTAATAGAGAATCATCCATAAAGAAGAATCAAGATACTCATAACAGACAATGGTGTAGAATATAATTCAAAAGAGTTTGAATCCTTTTGTAAATAAACTTGAATCAAGAGGGAACTAACCACTCCCTACAATCCTCAACATAATGGCGTTGCAGAAATAAAGAATAGGACAATTATGGATGCAATGAAGATAATGATACATGATCGAGATATTCCTATGCATCTATGGAATAAAGCAGTAAGAAAAAAAAATTATGTACATAATAGATTATGCCATAGTTCCCTTGGATTTAGACTCCTGAAGAAACGTTCACATTAAAGAAGCCTGAAGTAAGCCATCTCAAAATATTTGGTTGTCCAGTATATGATCACATTCCAAAAGAAAATAGAGCCAATATGGACCCTTCCAGAAAGAAGGGAATATTTGTTGGATATTGTGAAGTCTCCAAATCCTTTAGAATATACATTCCGTGATTCCATCACATGGAGATTAGTAGGGATGTAACATTTGATGAAGAAGCAAATCTCAAGAGATATAGAAAGTTCTAGCATGAATAAGTATATTTAGAAGATGTACCTCCCTTAAATGTAGAAGCTGCTCCCTCCCCTGAAAATGAAACATCAGAGGGGCATGATATGCTAGAACATCAAGAACCGACTATTATGAATATATCATGAAAGAGAAAACCCGGTTGGAAAAGAGAAATTATACAAGAAGCAGAGAAGTATGGAGCTCTCGAAGGCTCCACTAGAGTAAGGAAGAGATCAAATCCATTCTTCAGTTATGTAGCTTTGATGTGTGATATTGTAGACCAAGAACCTACCAATTATGAAGAAGTTATACATAATAAAGAATGGGTAGAAGCAATGATAGAAGAATACCAATAAATAATGAAGAATGATATTTCAGATATAGTTCCTGAACCAGAAGGAAAGAGTGTCGTATATTCCAAGTGGAGCTACAAGATAAAGCATGCAATTGATGGGAGTATTGAGAAATACAAGAAAAGGTTTGTGGTTAGAGGATTCTCTCAAAAAATAGGAATTTATTATGAAGATACATTTGCGGCAGTAGCAAGTTACACTTCGATTAGAACTATCATGGTACTTGCATCCATGATGAAGTGGATTTTACACTAGATGGATGTGAAGACAACCTTCCTGAATGGTGTTATTGAGGAATAAGTGTACATAGAACAACCACGAGGATTTGAAATTGAATATAGAAAAACTCATGTATGTAAGTTGAAGAAGGATTTGTATGGATTAAAGTAAGCTCCTAGAGCTTGGTATGGAAGGATAAATAGCTTCTTGATGAGAATTGGATTTGCCATAAGTAAAGACGACTCTAACATTTAATTTAAGGTTATGGATGATGAACCTATCATATTATTATTGTATATGGATGAATTATTTCTAACAGGAAATGAGAAAGAGATTAAAGAGTGTAAGAAGAAGCTCACCAAAGAATTTGAAATGAAAAACCTTGGATTGATGCACTATTTTCTAGGTCCGAAAGTATGACAGAGCCTAGAAGGAATATTTCTCAACCAGGGAAAGTATGTTGTAGAAATATTAAAAAGATTTGATATGTTAGATTGTAAATCCATGGCCACAGCCATGGATACCAGCCTGATGTTTTTATCCCATGGATCATCAGAGTTAGTGGATATGAATTAGTACAAACATATTATTGGGTCGTTGATGTATCTAACAAATACTAGGTGAGATATATGATTTGTTGTGAACACCCTGATTCAATATCTAGTTAAAAATAAACATGTTCACCTGATTGACGAAAATCATGTGATAAGGTACCTGAAAGGTATGATAGACTGTTGTCTATACTATGATGGATATCATGACCACATACTATATGGTTATATAGATGCATATTGGGCTATAAGTACCTCAAATAGGAAGAGCGCCTCGGGTGGATTTTACTATCTAAGATCCTCTATGATATCATGGCTTAGCATGAAGTAGTCCAATGTTGCTCTCAGCATAGCTAAATCAAAGTATATAGCAACTTGTTATTCTAGTTGTGAAGCCATCTGGATTCAAAATTTGATGTCAGGTCTTTTTGACCTAGAGTTGGATACCATAATGATTCTATGTGAAAATTGGAGCTGTATAAAGATGACGGAGAACGCTGTGTTCCATGACAAATAAAAGCACATAGAAATATAGTATTTTTACATACATGATATGGTACATAAGGGAGCTATAAATATCTAGTATGTGAGTACTGATGAGCTAGTTGTTGATGTATTGACCAAGCCTATGTCTCGAGTAAAGTCTGAATACATCCATGAAAAGTTTGGTGTAGTCCAAAAAGACTTTCCTAATAGGGAGGAACGATGATGATGATTTTATAGACCTTCCTTGTAATCTGAAACAATGATGATGATGTTATAGACCTTCCTCGTAAGGAGTAACAATGATGATATTGTAGAATTTCCTTGGAAGGAGAAACAATGATGATTTCGACTCTCCTTGAAAGGGGGAGTAGGTTGATGATGTTGTGGACCATCCTCGAAAGGGATAGAAGGTTGATGATGTTTCAATGGGATTGTATCATCCATGGACACTAGTCCTAAAGTGATATGTAGAATTTTGTATCTGTGAAATATGAGGATTGCATAATCCTTGGATTTATGTCCTAAAGTGATAGGGATTTACCATCTCGTAAGTGGATCAAATGAGGATTGCATTATCCTTGGAATTATATCCTAAAGTGATAGGGATAGACCATCCCATAAGTGGCTCAGATGAGGATTGCATCATCCTTGGAATTATGTCTTCAAGTGATAGGGATTGACCATCCTGTAAGTGGATTAGATGAGGATTGCATCATCCTTGGACTTATGTCATAAATTGATAGGGATTGACCATCCCATAAGTGGATCATATGAGGATTTCATTGTCCTTGGAACTATGTATTAAAGTGATAGGAATTCACCATCCCGTAAGTGGCTCAGATGAGGATTCCATCGTCCTTGGAATTATGTCCTAAAGTGTTAGGGATTGACCACCCAATAAGTAGATCATATGAGGATTGCATCATCCTTGGATTTATGTCCTAAAGTGATAGGGATTGACCATTCCATAAGTAGATTAGTTGAGGATTGCATCGTACTTGGAATTATGTCCTTAAGTGATAGGCATTGACCATCCCATAAGTGGATAAGATGTGGATTGCATCTTCCTTGGAACTATGTCCTAATGTGATAGGGATTTATCACCCCATAATTGGATCATGTGTGCTACAGGTTATGTTGTTGATGATGATGATTTTGATTGAGAGATCAAGTGTTGTTGCAAAGGATCGAGTGATCGAGTGCTATAGAAGATGAAGATCAACGATGAAGACTCAGTGCTATAGAATATGATTTTCCAGTACTGAATATGTTCCAGTTCTTGATGATTTTTGAAAACTTTCAATGACGTATAGATGTATCACCTTGATGTTGATAAATATCATCTCTCTACTTGATCCTACAATTGATGTTGTTGTCAGTAGAATACGCTTATCATTAAGGGGGGGTGTTGAAATATTGTAACTTCGAATAATATTATAAATTTATTTTATTGTTGTAACATATATGAGATGTTTTATTCATATATCGAGATGTTACTATTGTATTTGGTCATCATAGATTCATGAGGTAAAAACTCCATTGTAATTTGGGTCAATAGAACCCTCCAGAATATAATATTATATTGTTTTGTATATTCCCAGGTGAAATTGGCCCAATAAGTTTGTTGAGGCTGACCTATTAGGGAAAAATTCAAGTGGAAGAAAGAGTATAAAAAGAGGAGGTGTGTTCCTCATTCAAACACACACACACACTTGTGTATAACACATAGGGGAGAGAGAGAGAGAGAGAGAGAGAGAGAGAGAGAGAGAGAGAGAGAGAGAGAGAGAGAGAGATATCGGTAAGGAGAAGGGGCACCTGTTTGGGGTTTTATATTTGTACTTTTGATACATCTATATAGAGGAATTTTTGCTGGGTGTTCTTCCCCTTGAGAGTTTCCCGGGATAAATTTTTGTCCATCTTGTGATTGTGTTTCTTTTAGTGATCCTGCATATGCTATTGTTGTGAAATTTAATTGAACACTAATGATATCTATATAACCATATGGAATCTTAACAATCTCATAATTGCAATCCCATGGATGTGGAAGTGGCCTAGTTTGATGACAGAATTAAAGATACCTTTAAAGGATGACACTCTTTCTATGAGGTATTTTATTATATTATGAGTTCTCTTCATTAGATTATCCTTCAAGATCATGTGATTTTATATCTAGATTAGTTGATTCTTGTTATCAATCTAAAATTCTTCCAACTTTTTATTTGTCCTACTATTCAACTAGTCCACTATTTGTGTTGCTTTCTCTTGCATTTGTATAAGCTCTTTCTCTGATACGTTCGCTTCCCCATGAGTTGGTTTGGATGTATCCATTTAATCTTGGATTACATCACAATGATCCCACTTTTTAGATGATCTCTTTCAGTCTCCAATTCATTAACTAAATATTCTTTATCATATAATTCCTTATTTGATCTTACCTTCCTTCAGACTTAAATAATATTCTATCTCCTTGGTTTTCATAGTCCCTATCATCTGTTTTCTGAGTGGGGTATCATCTTCCATTAAATTTAATGTTGCATTTGCTGAAGATTGTTTTCTAGGTTTCTTTGGCGCCTGATCTGTCTCCCCTGTGGGATGTTTAATATGTTATAAACTGGGAGGTGGCGTTGGACGAGTAGGATCGGTACCAAAGAGGTCTTTTGTAGCTTCAAAGTAGAAATATGTACCTCTAGATAATTTAATTTTTTTTCTTACTCTTCTACCATGATCTTGTGTTTCATCATTCTATCATCTATATGCTCTTTTTCTTCATGTACTTTCATCAATCCAGGGGTTTGAACTGGTTGTACCCTAGGCATATTTAATTATTTCTTGAGCTGCACAATATAATTATTATTTTTTTGTATTAGAGACTTGGCATGATAAATATCTATTGGATCCACCTCCAAAGATACAATTTTATTTTACATCTCCTGAATAGTGAGTTTCTTATATTTGAATGTCAGTCTTTTTTCCTTTAACAACTGCTAAACTTTTGTAGTGTTTTTCTTAATATACTTTTAGTAGTAGAATATTTTACTAATTCTTTACACATCATGTCATTGTCCTATCTGTGGAAATTATAACTTGTATAGATTTCCAAACTATTTGAAATATACTTCACATACGATTTCTATCCAATCAATGAAAGTTGAAGGAATTGGAACTTTAGGTTCCAAAATTGATATTTTGAGATTACCACTTCCATGATATACCATAATCAACAACCTTTTCTCCGATGCCCCAACCTATTTTCTGATATATTTGACCAACTCCATAATTTTCTCTCTTATGTTCAGATGTGTGTTCTGCAAATTAGATTTAACCAAGGAATGTAGGGTATGAGGAACCAAAAATTCCATAGATGAATATTAGGTGAACGTGAGTGGTGACACAACCTTTCAACTATTGGTTTCTCCAATAATTCATCCAATTCTCTTGGGATAATCATCACTCCCATCTTTTTCTACCAATTTTTTTCCCTTCCCCTTCCTATGTTCTAGTATTTTTAATCAGGGGTCCTTTCTCATCCCCATCAATATCCGTGTCTATTTGGATCTCTTAATCCCTTCTCTTCTACCAATTCTATGAATCTAGGATATTCTGCCCCTCTGCATTGCTTTGAATTGTCACTACCTACCTCGAACTCTCCATAGGATCATGTTTGATATACTCATCTTGGAAATAATTTGATGAGCAACACATGATCCCTTCTCTACTTTCTCCAAATTGTTTTTCTTCATGAATCCTTACATATATTGTAGGGAATTTAATCCTTTTACTAGAAAAGGTACTAGCTCCTTGGGTAATAGAAAAGTTCTTTGATGTTTGAAATGTATAAAATTCATTTGGTTAACCATGAACCTTGTCTTGAAATATTCCATGGACAATACCCTTGTTGTGAAGAAATATGGTAACTTGTAAGGGTCCCCTTCAAATAAATATACTCTCAATAGAGTAACAATATCATATAGGAACCGATATCCTATCGTCATATCAGGGCTCTACTATAGAAGTTTTATATTCCCTTGAAACATCCTTGGAGATGAAAAATCATCCATCAACGTGTAGATGTGAGAAATTTGAACAATAAAGTGAGTAATTAAAACCACAAGAGAATCTAGGAGAATTAGTGAGGTTCACAAATCAAATTTGGGTGCAAGATTCAGCAAAAAACATCAAATTATAGATAAATTACACATAATGATAGCTGGAAACAAAAATAATTTTGGGCTATATAACTATAAAATTATTATTAATAGGTTTATAAATACATCATAAGAGTTTTGAATGGATTTGGTGTTAGGATTATTAATCCTCCCTTGTCCAAATTTGGTCATATGTCTAATTTGGGAGTCATGTCTAA
This sequence comes from Pseudotsuga menziesii, assembly GCA_001517045.1. Taxonomy (NCBI): domain Eukaryota; kingdom Viridiplantae; phylum Streptophyta; class Pinopsida; order Pinales; family Pinaceae; genus Pseudotsuga; species Pseudotsuga menziesii. The sequence continues at coordinate 548,885 of LPNX010477535.1, forward strand.
ATTGGGAGTCCATCCAGTCTATTTATAGTCATTAACACCATTGGGTCAACTTGACCTAATTAGGGCACATGTTTCAGTTACTAAAGTGTGGGGAACACTAATTGAGGCTCACTGCCACTTACTACACTTGATTGCATAAGTTTAGGAGCCTCCTAGATCAATCCCTACAATTTAGGAAGCCACTGGGAGTGTCGAAACCAACCAAGGTCAGTTCACTTTAGTTAATGACTAGTCAAGCTAAGTTAGGAGTCAGTTACATTCAGTTAAAGTCCTCTACATTCAGTTAGTGCTAGGTTTACTTGAATACACACATGTGGGGCACATTTATCACCTACCACAGTCAGTTAACCTTTGTCAACACTGAATGTAACACTTTAGTTGTGTTTTAGAGCTCCGATGAACTCCGGTTATGGTTTAGACAAGGTCAGTTAACCACTGAGTCCTCCGATAGTGATTTAGACAAGGTCTTGGTTACCTACAGTCAAGTAGAGTCTAATCAATTTGAACTTCCTCATGTGGATTCAAATTGCTTGTGGCTATTAAAGCCATTTTACTTCTTTGTAATTATTATTGGATTACTTTTTTTTATTAATGAAATCATTCACAGCTGCAAGCCTTTTGCATTGTTTCATTCTTCAATTGCTAAGTAAATTGTGAGATCTTCTTTGTGAGTTATGCATTTGTATACAGATATATATGCTCAAATTTACATGGTATTAGAGCCTCGGTGGAAAAGACTCCTCTCCTCCTCAGATCTCCATCCAGATCATTTTTTCCAGTACTGCACCAGAAGCAGAGAATTTACCACTTAATATCCCAAGTTAAGAAATTGTTGATCAAGCTTGCTTGATCAACTATGCTGGGTGTGAAGGAAATTCCAAAACTCCAGACTGTCGAGCTCACTTTGTATGTTTGATTGTGTGATAATTTATCAGCATTCGCTACAAGTAGCCCTTTCTTCTCACTGCATTCGCTACAGCAGCTCAGTTCTTCCTATTACATTTGAAATGGCTCATCAAATAGAGCTTCTTACTCCCTTCAACTATCACCAGTGGAAGGATGACATGATAGTATTGGTCCGCACTAAGAATCTCTTCAGACTCATAGAAGAAACAAAGGAAGAGCCAGAATTAGATAAAGACAAAGCTAAGTACATGAACAGGCTTGATGAAGCCATTGGTCTCATGCTCTCCTCAGTCTCTAGAGATCTTCGATTTCACATCCAAGACTTGGACACTCCCAAGGAGGTTTGGGACAAGCTTGCTTCCTTATTTGATAAGCATGATGAGATGAGGATCCATCAGCTAGAAAATGATCTGATTACTCTCAATCCATCCAATTTTGAATCTCTAAATGAATTTTTCTCAAAGTTTAAGAACCTGATATATCAGTTGAAGCAATGCAAAGTGAAGAAGGATGAAGATCAGCTCATTCTTGCAATTCTCACAAAGCTCAATGCATACTACTCAGTCTTTGTATCCACCTTCCAAATAGTAAGGCTCACTACTCCAAATTGGAAGATGCCCACTCTTAATGCTTTCATCCAATCTCTTATTTCTGAGAATGATAAATTGATCCAAATGGGGATCATTCGATCTCCCAAAGATATAGCTCTAGTTGCAAGAGGAGATAAGGTAGCGAATGACAAAGGGAAGAAAAGAGATGAGTCTGAGCAGTCAAAAGAACCTTCAGGTTCGAAGAGAGGCAAGAATAATGGAAAAGGCAAGGTCCTCTACCCTTACTATGGAAGGGGCTTCCATTCAGAAAGCTCTTGTATGAGAAGACAACTTGATGAAATGGCTCTTCTTTTAAAAAAGCACAACATTTCTGTACCTACTAGCACAAGGAAGGAAGAATCTGAAGAAGAAGAAGAAGAATACCAAAGGAAAGGACATGCACTGAAGGCTTGCTGCACATCAACACCTGCCTTCCTCATTGATTCTGGAGCTTCCAACCATATGGCTGCATCCAGAGAATCATTCTCTTCTTTTCAGTCCTTTGATGTTCCTAGTATTCAGATGGGAAATAATAGTAAATTCCAAACCAAAGGGAAGGGCTCTATCCAACTTGAACATGGAAGGTTCAAAGATGTGCTATTTGTTCCCTCCCTGGCTTCAAACCTGTTATCTGTCTATCAGATGACCCATACTAAATCTCCAAAGTGAGTGATATTTGGTCCTGACTCAGTGGAGATCATAGATATCTCTACTGGGAGCATCATAGCAAAGGGTATTGCAAATCATGCTTCAAAATCATATGAGTTCTCACATTTCATGCCTCCTTCATAACCAATGCACTCTTGGTAGCCACCTGCAAGGGAAGGTAAAACCATTGCATCTACTTCTTTTACAGCTTCTACTAGTATCACAGATCCATCTATATCAGTTTATGACATTGAGATTTAGGGTGACTCAGATCTAGATTCAGTCCCTACTTCCAAACTAGAAGCTAGGAAGATGACTGGAAACTCACCTGACACTTAGAAAGGAAATAATCTTGCGCTATGTCATACTATTTTACCTCCTTCAGAGAGATGCAATATGGTAAGGGCTTAGTCTTACTACATTCATAAGAATGGATATGATCATACACCTCTTCATTCAGCAAGAGATAAATATTACATTCCTCCTTCCTCTAATCACCAGTTTTTTAGAAGAAAGAGAAGTCTACATGCCAGGCCCCAGAGTACCTGTGCACAGCACACCATGCATGCCACTTAACTACCTCACAGAGATGAATATTTAAACAACATATTTTCAAGTTTTTCAAACTTGAGACCTGATTTTACTTGCTTAGCTAGAGGGAGGGATTTTTTCCCATGTGGTTTTTGCCCCGACTCCTTGTATTAAGCAGTTACTTTATTTGACTTGATGTAATGGGTGACTTATGGTCTTAGTTACTAGGGCCCACAGTTTGTCCAAGTTAGCATTCAGGGGGGGTGTTAGGATTATTAATCTTCCCTTGTACAAATTTGGTCATATGTCTAATTTGGGAGTCATGTCTAAATCGGGAGTCCATCCAGTCTATTTATAGTCTTTAACACCATTGGGTCAACTTGACCTAATTGGGCCACATGTTTCAGTTACTAAAGTGTGGGGAACACTAATTGAGGCTCACTACCACTTACTGCACTTGATTGCATACGTTTAGGATCCTCCTATATCAATCCCTACAATTTAGGAAGCCACTAGGAGTGCCGAAACCAACCAAGGTCAGTTCACTTCAGTTAATGACTAGTCAAGCTAAGTTAGGAGTCAGTTACATTCAGTTAGCACTAGGTTTACTTGAATGCACACATGTGTGGTGCATTTCTCACCTACCACAGTCATTTAACCTTAGTCAACACTAAATGTAACACTTTAGTTGTGTTTTAGAGCTCCGATGAACTCCGGTTATGGTTTAGACAAGGTCAGTTAACCACTGAGTCCTCCGATAGTGATTTAGACAAGGTATTGGTTACCTACAGTCAAGTAGAGTCTAATCAATTCAAAATTCCTCATGTGGATTTGAATTTCTTGTGGCTATTAAATCCATTTTACTTCTTTGTAATTATTATCAGATTACTTTTTTTTATTAATGAAAGCATTCACAGCTCCAAGCCTTTTGCACTGTTTCATTCTTCAATTGCTGAGTAAATTGTGAGATATTATTTGTGAATTGTGTATTTTTATATAGATATATATGCTCAAATTTACATTTGGAATCCAATTATGAGAAAATAACCCAAAATTGTCAAATTGGCATCAAACCCCCCTAGGTGGGCCAATCATGTCCCAAATCTCTCCAAATGGCCACGAATTGCTGAAGTGGAATAGCTGTTGTGTTTCGGGTCAATTATTACACCTTGGAAAGCATGGGTGTGGAAAAATGGGTGGTTTAGAGTCTCAATGAAACATTAATTGCACCAAATCAAGCCAGATTTGGGAAAAATCCCACTCTAGCGCTCCAAGTCAACTTGCCTGTCCACATTCAATGAATGGGAGCACACCAGCAATGATGGATGTTCATATGTGGCTGGTTGAATAATATGGAGTACCCATGTGGGTCATAGAACCTCAAATTAACATGGTATATGTCCACCTAAGCACCCTTAGTCTACCTCATAGTGTATTAGAGCTTAAAAAGCAATAAAATTGACTAATTAATGAAACTAAGGTACTAATGATGGATTACTATTCTAATGCCCTCCCTTAATCCAACAAATAATTATGCTCAAAAATTTATGAAGGCCTTGGCAACAATGTCTCAAGTCACCTCAAGTACATAATTCAAAAATGACAATTTTTATTTGTCCATGTGAATCGAGGAAAGAAGGAAAACCTCATGGGAAAAACCTTCCCACAAGAATGGACATGGTGATGGACCTACAATAATATAACATAAAATTACCATCCCTCACTCACCCTAAGCAAATATCTTAGGTAATTGAAGGTCTTCTTAGTGAAATCCTTGGTAAAAATGTTAGTAGTTTGCTTAGTGGATGGGCAATACTGCAGTGAGATCACCCTGACATGCACTAAGCACTGAATATAATGCATGTGTATATCTATGTGCTTTATCATCTGCCTCTATACTGGATCAGTAGATATTTCTATGGTACTCTAATTATCCACCCAAATGTTGGTTGGAGAATGAATTGTGACACCAAACTCCTAGAGAATTCCCTGCAACCAAACACACTGTGTTGCAGCATTGACGACTGCCCTATATTCAACCTCTTCTGATGAAAGTGAAATGGTGTGGTTTTTCTTACTTGACCAGAAAATGGGATCTTCAGCAAACATTAAGAAAAAACCCGATGTTTACTTTTTGTCAATTGTATCACCGGGCCAATTTGAATTAGAAAATAGAGCTAGTTGAAGTGAGGAACTAGCTGTGTAGTGCACCCTAAATTTATTAGTTCCCTAGACATACTGAAGAATTATTTTTGCAGCGCTCCAATGGAGATAATATGGTTGGTGCATATGTCTTGCTACAACACTCACATCATAAGAAAAATCAGGTCTTGTATGTGTGAGGTAGATCAAGCTTCCCACTAGTTTCCTGTAGAGTGTGATATCCACCATTGGGGAATTGTCAAATTCATGAATTTAAATACCAGAAAGAAATGGAGACTAGGATGCCTTAAAATCAGCCATATTAAAATTATTAAGCAATTCTGAATCATACTATGGCTGAATCATCATGATGCCCTTACCATTTTGCTCAATTTCTAAGCCCAAAAATTGCCTTAGCAATCCTAGGTCTATCATAGCAAATTCATTGTGCAAAGAGTTCTTAATTTTGCCAATTAAATTGGTGCAGATAACTGTAATAAGAATATGATAAAAATAAATAACAATTACCTGCAATTTAACATCATTTTTATGCAAGTGCACATTAGGGTCTGATTTGCATCTTGTGAAGCCAATTGAAAGCAAGAAAGCATCCATTTTTGCATACCAAGCCCTGGGGGCTTGCTTGAATCCATACAATGATTTTTTCATCCTACATACCAATGAAGGATCCTCTTGGGAACCTTCAGGCTACTGCATATAGATCTCCTCCTGTAGCTCACCATCCAGGAATGCACTCTTTACATCCATGTGGTGAACTTCCCAACACTTACTAGCTGCTAGTGCAAGAACTAGTCTAATTGAGTCCATCTTTGCAACCGGTGCAAAGTTCTCTGTGTAATCAACTCCATGAACTTTAGAATATCCCTTAGCCATTAATATAGCCTTATGTTTTATATCAAAACCATCAGCAGCAATTTTGGTTTGGAAAACCCATTTGCATTGAACAACTTTCCTCTTGGGAGGAAGGAGAACCAATTCCCATGTATTGTTCTCTTGGAGGGACTGAAGCTCATCTTCCATTGATGACTTCCATCTTGGGTCTATACAAGCTTGCTGATGTGTCTGAGGATCAGAACCAATCAGCATGTAATATTTCTCAGAGAGAGCACTATCACTTGCAAATGAAGCGTTACTAGTTTGTGATCTAGTTTTCCTAGGCTCTTGGGGATTGCATGCCAATTCCCCAGCTGCTTGCACAATTTTTTCAGCCCATTTGGGCCTAGATGGTGAGTCATATATAGAAATATAATCTTCAGCAACATTTATATCAGAAGTATCAGAAAAAATAGAGAATGTTTCATCAATTACATCTTCGAATGGTTGAGGAGAGGAGCAATCCCCCGATGCAAGTTCAAAATCAGGAATTGGCTCTTCTTCAAATTTGACACTTCTTTCAACAAAGGTTTTGCAAGTGGATGTGTCAAAGAGCTTGTACCCTTTGGTTTCCTCACCATATCCAACCATGAGACACTCCTTTCTTTTTTTTTGCAATGCTTTCCTTTTCTTTGAAGGGATTCATTCCGATGCTTTTGTCTCGAATATCCTGAAATTTGAGACATCTGGTTTTTCACCAAACCATGCCTCATAGGGTCTCATTCCTTTCACTGATTTATGGAAGGGTTTGTTTTGAATGTGAGCAGAACAACTTATGGCTTTATCCCATATCTTGGGATTAAGTTCCCTCACTTTTATCATGCAATTTCCATCTCTTTGAGAGATCTATTTTTCCTCTCTGCCACACCATTTTCCTATGGTGTGTCCTTGGGGGCAAGTCTCGAGTCAAGGCTATCACCTTGTTCTTGACTCCTCTGTTTAGGCTCAAATCCTAACGGAGCCAAGGGGGGTAGACCCTATTAAGTTACTAAGGATAATTACTTAGTGTTGTGATGTTAAACTGATTGAGTTACTTAGGAGTTTGCAATTTAACTATAGATGATCAAAGATGGCAAGATACAAAAGATGAACACACTAAAGCACAATGCTGAGACACGATATATATATAAAGCAAGAAAATAACCAGTGCCTTAGAATGGAGTCAAAAAATAGAAACAATGTACTTGCACGTGCTTGGAGTGAGTGTTTTGTGATTTCCTCTTGGTATGTTTTAAGTTAAAATTGAAGTGTGAGTTGATTAAAATTAGGCAAAGGGGGGACTCCAGATATACCCTAGAGTACTTGGAATGATGTCCAAAACTAAACCTTCACGGATACCCGCAAGGAATAAGTGGGCTTAAATGGAGTCTCTAGGGCTATTGTTCATAACACACCCGTTAGGGTGTGACAGAGATTGCCACCCCGAGGTCACTTTTCAGAAGTTCCCGCTTCCTTTGGATATTTTGCCACTGTGATGGTTCGATCTAGGTGTTGTATTTTCACCTGTTGGTTTGTTAATTTGGGAGAGTGAGTCCTAATTATACTAGTCACTCAAGTACTTTTGATACAGCTTGACTGATCGAATGAACCGTAGCCAAGTGCAGAGCATACACACTGGAGTCTTGTCAATTTTAGTAAGTTTTAAACTGGGTGTTCTTGTTTAAAAGAAAACCCTCCAGGAACCTCTTTCGATCCAAGTGGATCTCAATAAGGGAATCAAGGAGGGTTTAATTTTATAATATCTTAAAAACAAATGATCAAAAGAAAACAGATACACAATTCTATTTTTCTAATTAGTCCTACCACGAATCTCTTTCCCCTTTCGGGTCAATCCGGAAGTCGTGGGGTAAGTATTAAGATTACTTTGAAATATAAAGTATGGAATATGAAATTAATAATAAAATAAATTATACTACCCTACATATTATATCAATACTATTTTGAAAATAAATGAGCAAAAAGAAACAAAAAGGACACTGATGCAAATCCCCCCAGGGGGGATGGGGAATGGGCTTGAAAGAGCCTATTCAAAAATAATTTTATTAATAGAAGTTACAATATCAGAGAACTTATATAATTACTCTTGATCCTTATATGGATTGAAATCAAGAGATTACAAGGTGCGAAAATCAAAGGTTCTAGTCAAATGGGAGACCCCTGGGGGGATTTGAACGCTCCCGAGGCCACTTCCGAACAGCAGATTCCTTTCTTTCTGTCAAAACTGATAAAAAACAGCAAGAATATCAGAATGAAATATTTCCAAAAGAAATTTAAGAGTACCTTTGGATCAGCCTACCTTAACTCAAAAAAGATGAACTTAAAACTAGCTAAACAGGTGACAAAGGAACCAAGGAAAGCAAGCTTTCCTTGGGATCTTGGATTGATGTTTGTGCAGACAATGAGATATGCATTGATATTGAAGAATATTAAATTTTATCATACATCAAATTAAACTACCATAACAGCAAGCTACGAATTTTCACTAAAATGCTTGTGAAAATATGGTAATTTTAGCTAGATCTCTTAAAATTGAAATTTATGTGCAAACAAAAAGTAAGATATAGAATATGAGATTTGAGAGGATAGATATATGTTGAAATTAATTTTAATATGATATATCTAAACCAAAACAAAGCTATGAAAAGGTAACTGGGTGAAGAGTTGATCTTGAGGGAGGAAGAGGAGGAGAGAAATGCCGATTTCCTTGAAGATCCACAGTGGAGCTTTCAGGTGGAATGTCGAGGGACTATGCCTTTGGAAGGTTTGAAGAGAATGAAGAAGCAAACTAGATCAGAATCCTCTCCAATGTAGGAACCTGCAGCTCAGCTGAAATCAAAGAACTTGCCAAGAAACTTGTGAGATTCGATTAGTACATACACAGAGATTCAAAATAACATGCATATAAGCTTATAGGACATGTTGAATCTAGATCTCTAAACATGCATCAAAGGAAGGATATGGTCAATAAACTTATTGAAAAGAACCTTTCCTATCAAGATTATAATAAGTCTATTATCAATCTTGACAACGGATCTACAAGCAATTAGCAAAAAATGAATATAGATACAGGTTACCTCAGTAAAATAATGGAAATAATCATCCACACATGTAATGGCACAACACCGTCTAGACTCCAAAGATTTTCTTTATTTCAAATGAATAATTACAACTGTACAATAGCAGCAGCACCTCAATCCCAGTTCTAAATAGCTTGGAAGAGGGAGCTGTGCCTGGATATATACAAAAACCAGGAGATCCAGCCCAGGGGGGCTCAAATCCCAAGGAGATAGACCAAATATGCTAATGGAGAGTCCATCAATGCCTGATCTGTGTCTAACTGAGCCATATCTGTTGTACACGATTACACACCTAATAACCATAGGTCTGGGGTTACCAACATACTCAATCAACTTGCAGACAATTGAATCTAAAGTGCAGTAAAGGAAATAGGAGGATTAGAAAGACTTACTCGATTACTGAAGGTCGATACTTGCTAGTCCTCTTCCACTCTGCTTCACCTCCAAAGTCTTCAAGGTTGCTCCTCTTTCACCTGTCAAGAAACAATCTTCCATATACAATATGATTCATATATATATAAGCAGGTTAGATAAATCACATATAAGATGCAAAAACATAAAACTTTATCAAACCAAGATACATGAAACACATATGGAAGAAGGATTCTCTTTATTATCAACAATGGAAAGAGTTCAGATTACAACCCAATGCCTGAGACAAGGACTCCTCTGCAACCAAAGGATTTTGAGTTCCACTACTCCAAAGACTTCTGTATACAATCCACCAGCATAACTTTTCTCTCCAAAAGTATATCTAACACCCTCCCCAAGGCCTGTATTTATATGGAAGAAATAAGGCAGTTTCGAAGGTTGAGGAGGTTGAGACAGTTAAGAGGATTAATGATAAATGGCTTAACTAATCTCAAATAAACGCATGTTTTATTTTTAAATGTCAAAGAGAGGCATCCGCAGGTATGCAGAAGGACAACTCACGTATGATCTGTGACTTTCTATAAGGGCAACCCATGGATACATCCATCCGCAACTTGCAAACAATAACACTCGCTGATGATCCGCAAGTTGCATAAGGATAGAGTCACGGATATGGCCTGACATATCTACAAAGGGAAAAGTAAACCACTAGATGGAGGAGGAATGTATTATATAATAAGCCAATCAATATTTTTATTGGCAAACCTCAATCCATAGATGTCCTTTTGTGTGCCAACATGAGGGATGTCGGCACTCGGACAGAGAGGTGCCATTCAGGTGTATAACAGATGCCCCCTAATGTGTGAGTTTAGAGGGAAGCGATGGCCGAAATACATTATAATCAACATCTGTGAAGAAATTAGAAATCAAATGGAGCAGAGAGAGTACCTGAAACAAAATACATAGTAATGTCATATACAAAGTTACATCTGAGGATGTTATGTTCAATTTACTGGAACACTAGCCCCTTTACAATATTTGAGTACATCATATGATATGGGTATAAACCACGTATATTACAAAGGTGCATCGAAGCCACAATATACAGTAATGATGAGTCTTCAAAGATCCGAAATATGTGTAAAAGAATGGAACATAATCTTGCACAACTTAGTCCATATGTGAGGGACTAAGGTCTTCATAAAGGATCCCAAAGAACCAGTACAATCCAAGCCATGTGAATAAGGGTAAGCTTAAGTCGAACATGGAGAGGATTCAACAGTTTGTCAATCAATAGGTGATAATTGACAACTGAAGAAAAGGAATTCACCAATGATGAAAGTGAAACCAGAGGTACGATCGTCAAAAATCTAGGTCTTCGTCATCAGGAAGTACTGAAACAGAAGCATGCTGTGATAAGGAAGGCAAAAGATCCTCCAACGGATCACAAGAGTAACTAGGAACTGGGAAAAATAAGAGAGACACAAATAGATAACAAATATAAGAATGATGGGATCAGGCTATAGATCAGACATTGGGAAGAGTCCTTGAATAGTGAGCACAACACAGAGATGACCCAGGCAGCGTATCACTTATAGATAGAACAACTAGACCTATCTGTCATGTAGGAGACATGATCAGATTCCCTAGGTATAACGGACAAGAGGAGGAGTAAGAAACTCAAAGTGATAGCTGAACACAAGCAGACATTGAAACATGGATATCGGAAAGCAAAGAGTGATATGTTCAAGGATGACATGCTGCCATTACTAAAAACAAGAGAAAACTTCTTCCTTACCTTCCCTGTTGAATTTTAACGAGTCCAGGAAAGTAAACTCAGTTCCCTCTTCATTTTTTAACAAGCTTGAAGAGATGGGAAAATAATGCTTGATAGTGTTACTGATTCGTGGATTTAATGAGCCCAAACTAGTACATGTTCAGTCAGTGTTTTCATATTTAGAGAGTCTGAAAACGCTGAAGAAGACTCCAGGGGGTCCTTTTTCATCCAATTTAGTCTCCTGGGGCCGAAAAAGTATAAAACAAACCACAGAAGAACTCTCTTAACTTTCGAAGAAGAAAAGGTGCACCTTTTTCGTACTTAGTCAGGGAGGTCCGAAAAAGGTTAAATTACCACCTACCCAACACTCCTTCCAGAACAGCATAAAATAGCTTGAGTTCTATGAGTGTGAAGGAAAGCAAGATCACTCAGAAAGATCCATTTGGTTACGAGAAATGGGGCTTACAACAATAAACTCGTTGCGTTGTTCTTAAGTGTTTAATGAGCATGACAAAGACACAAAGTACACTCGGAATCTTTTTCATGTTTGGGTCCAGAGCACGAAAAAGAGAAAACTAAGCTCAAACTGGGTGTTCCTTTTCCGTAAATTTAGTCCCTCGGGTCCGGAAAAGTGATAAACCTATGCCTGAGAATACTCTTCTCAATTCAAAAGAAAAGAGAGTGATCCTTTCTCGTATTATTCCGCATGGTCTGAGAAAGAGATAACCTACCACCAATGCGAATGCCCGTTCACATATTCTTAATGAGCTTGAACGGACGAGATAACTCGATAGTCAAGTCTATTTTTGAGGAGTCAGACCCGTGCCTAAAGAAAATCCATAAGGGCGGGGAGTCCTATAATGGGATATCTTGTAAAAAGAGATTCAAAAGAAGCTCTATTTGGCGTGAAAAATAGCTAAAAGGAAACCCCTGAACCTGAAACAGTGGCGGCATGAGCATCAAAGGATGACAAAGGCATATAAATATGATACTCATGAGATAAGGGCCCTAGCCACAGAAGAACAATGGTAGAGATAAGGGACTAATGGCTTAGAATACCATAGTCCGTGGCAAAATGTTGAAAACTAAGGTTAATGTGGAGTGAAAAGATGCCAACATGTGTTGGAAATTGCAAAACCACCCAATTGGAGCAACAACACTTCGTAAAAAGTGATAAACCTGTTTCAAGGAACAAAGAAGGTGATATTAATCAATTGGCATTTCAAACTATGGAAAAAGACCCACTTTATGAAATAAAGTTTCTATAAATAGCTTGAAAATTAAAACAAACTCATCGTTTGAACTTTTGAGCCAAAAAAAGCAAAGTTTACCCTCTACTGTTGATCGATCATTGTGGACAATTGGACCATCGAAATCGGAATCCGTCAGCTTCAGGTAATTCTACACCCTAAGCCCGTGAAATTGATCCAAGCAAATATTAGGTTAAAGTGTGAATTCAGTAATAAACAGTATCCAAAACTATGACAGTACTCATCCGCGGGTTGCTTATAGGGAAACTCGCGGACACGCGTTATATCCGCGGGTTGTTGAACTAGAGAGCCACGGATGATCCACAACCTGTCTAAAGAGACAGTCACGGATACTGCGTAGAGGACCAAAGCTTACAAATATGCAAAATTTTTGAAATTTTGATATGAAGATACTAAATCCAATTGCTTGTATTTTCCAGGTAAAATATGGTTCTGGAGTGGAGGGAAAGGGAGCATGAAATAATGGATCATGCGGCGCTCCAAAGTGTGCCCACCATATAGCCATTGAGGACCAGTGGGCTGCTGAAGTTCTTTTGTACATCTCCCATGCGGGCCAATGTCTGCATACTAGAGTTCATGGTAAATTATTGGGATCATGAGATGGGGATGTTCAATCTACAAGGTGAGACCTTAGAGCTGACCGTGGAAGACATATATTTCATTACCGGGTTGTCACGGCAGGGAGCACCGGTGAACTTGGAGGGCACTAGCAGGGGTGGTGACCCCTTAAGTGTCCAAAACTATGTAGACATATTCTGTGCACCAGGTACTCAGAGAAGAGGAACCAGCGTTCCAATTGCAGATATCCAAGATTTTACTCTCCAGGTATTAGCTAGTACCATTGTGAGACTTGCAGGATCAACATCATTAAATTTGGCCACCAGGAATCAAATGAGGGTGACAGTGGACTGTTTTAGAGGTGCTCTCTATGATTGGTGCTCGAGAGTTGCCCCCATTATGAGGAGGCAATTATCCGACTGCAAGAGAGGAAGACGCAAGAATTTTGGCTATGCAAGCATACTAGTGGAATTCTTCTTCGAGAGAGTACCAGCCATGAGCCCTGCCATACCATTACAGGTCAGTTCTCCACGTTAGCCGAGGCTGAGCAGGTGGGGAGATATCTTCCTCCGTCAAGGAGGAGGAGACATAGTATACAGCGTATATGATGATGACTTCTACACATGGTGGGAACGACAGTTGCCGGCATTGGAGTAGTTTCCATATGCCGGAATGGACTTCCGAGGTGACCCCGACTTTGTCCTCCTTCCAGGAGGAGCATGGGGAGATATGGGTAAGTAATTTTTAATTTTTATCATTTTCAATTTTTTATGAATTTTTCAAATGATAGATATATACATATGTACAAGTCTTAATCCTATTCATGTGTCAAAATGCAGATATTGGACCAGTCTGCCCTGAAGGGCACCCTCGTATGTTCGTGCGTCCTGTCATGGGTGAGGATCAGGGACTGATCAGAGTACTAGAGGGAAAGCTAGCCAGGCTAACCCAACGAGTACTAACCATACGGATAGAGCATATCCCTGCAGCAATGCAGGAGTTCGTAGTTGGGGTTCCACCGATTTGGCTACATCTTTTCAGAGGAGTGGTGAGAGCAGTGCTCATATATAGAGATGCAGTGGAGGCTGCCGAAACCGAGGAGGCTGAGGAAGCCAGGATGCATAGATATCATGGGGACCAAGGTGGTCCTAGTGGCTAGGGTGGGCCAGCTTAGACCTAGGGAATTTTGATGGACTATGATCCACATTTTGTATATTTTGTATATGATGGGATCTACGGATCAGACTCGACCTATCTACAGACAGATATTTTACACACACACACATATATATATATATATATTGATGTTGGTTTCCGGCTTATTTACAAGTGTTCTTTACATGTTTGCTGTATATTATTTATAAAATGTGTGTGAGATGCCAATCCAAAATATAATTAGCATGTGCATCAGTCAATGAATTTTGGTTTCGTGGAATATGATTGAAAGTAATAATTTCAAAATGTCTTTCCAATAAACGAATTTGCATGAAATGACGTAACAAGATAGGATTTCGTACCTGATAAGCTCGATCGAGCTGGGAAACTACCAACTGAGAATCCAAACGGACCTCAAGTTGGGTGATTCCACGTGACAAAGCATCCCATAGGATCTCAATTACAGCCCTATACTCAGCAACATAATTAGAAGTAGGACCAAGACAAGCGCCACCATCGGCAACAAGCTGTCCCGAGGGAGAATAGATAACCCATGCTACCGAAGCCAGGTTACAAGTGTGACGGCTGGCGCCATCGGCAAAACCTATATACATTTCGAAAGACATCTGCAACAACCAGAAGATAATATAAAAAACAAAATTGACAACCTAATGTACATAAAAAATAGATACACTAAAATTACAAAAAAAAAGTGCTAAGCCTAAGCATAGTACTTCTTCAAGTAGAGCCTGTTTCTAGGCTCAGGCAGCTTATTCCCATCGTAATAAACTAATTCATATGCACCCTTACTTAATACCTTTGACACAACATAGGGTCCTAACCACATAGCCTTGAATTTTCCTTCCCCCACAGGTTCTTTATCTTGGTCCCAAAGCAAGACAAGTTCCCCCTCAAAGAAAACCCTAGGTTTGATCGTTTTATCATATTGATATTTAACCCTATTTTTATGAGCTTGATTAGCAGTCAACGCATCTCTACGTTGTTCATAAAGGTGTTCTTAATGTACCAGATGTTCCTCAAGCTTAGTCATATCAGGTAACACATGAATGGCTATCTTCAAGGACGGGATTTCGCATTCAATCGGAGTAACTGCTTCCACCCCGTGAACGAGTTGGAAAGGGGAATAACCCATGGCAGTCTTGACATTAGTTCTGTAATCCCAAAGAGCAGGATATAACATGATGTGCCAATTAAAACAGGCTACATCAATTGTTCGTTTAAGGATAGTTTTTAAAGTCTTGTTGACAGCCTCAACCTGACCATTAGCTTGTGGATAGTATGGAGAAGAATGTTCTTGTCGAAATCTGAGCATGGTAGTCAGTTTCGTCATCATGTTATTTTGAAAATGACTTCCATGGTCAGTGACAATCACTTTGGGAATACCAAACCTTGCAATAATTTGATTGAAAACAAAGAAAGTTGTTGTTTCCTCGTTGTCTTTGAAAGTAGGCATTGCCTCTGCCCATTTCGTAAAATATTCAACAGCAACAATGATGTATTTATGCCCCCTAGCCGAGACTGGGTTGCATGTCACGTAATCGATCCCTCATTTCAATAAGGGGCCTACTAAGACAACAGGAAATAATGGAGCAGGATGCGACCGCATCTTCCTGGTGTAAAGCTGACATGGATGACAGCACTTCACTGCTTCCACACAATCTTTAAAGATCGTGGGCTAGAAATAACCGGCACGCAATATCTTCTGGGCCGTTGCTAACCCAGATAAATGACCCCCACATGCTCTGCTATGGGAATCATTTAGAACAATCTCCGCTTCCTCATGAGTAAGGCAGCGACGCAAGACAAAAACTACCCCTCGTCGATATAATGTATCTCCTATAATGAGTTAGTTCTTGGCATGAAGGCGTAACTTACGCCGTTCCTCCCTGGAGGAAGTGGTAGGATTCTTCAAATTCTAGAGATATATAAGAATATATCTGTACCAAGGATCAGATGTGGCTATCAAGAAGATGTGCTCATCTAGGAATGAGTCATCCTCAACCGCTACATTTTCTTTAGTGGGAAATTCTGCTATAAGCTTAGCAAAAACTAAGGACTTCTTAGACTTAGCGGACTAGAAATCCAAGTCAAAATCCTGGAGAATGACTATCCATTTGTTAAATTTCCCCCCAACAATCCGTCAGGATAAAACATATTGGAACAGATTCACATCCGCCACAACTATGGTGGTCCTCAGTAAAATGTAGTGGCGCAACCTCTGTACAGCATAAACAGCTGCTAAGGCTAATTTCTCAACGTGAGAGTATCTAAGCTCAGGTCCGGCCAAAGCACGACTAAGATAATAAACAACATGCTCTACAAGCTTATCGTCCTCCTGAACTAGTACTACCCCAATGGTCGACTCCGATGTGGCCAGATATAATATAAAATCCCTAGAATAATCTGGTGGGCATAACAAAGGTGCCGACAGCAAAGCTTTTTTCAATGCCTCGAACGCAAGTTGTGCGGTTTCATCCCATACAAATGGGGTGTCTTGTTTGAGCAAGTGCATGAAACCTTTAGTGATCTTGGCATAATTAACGATAAAACATTGAAGAGAGTTAGGCTTTCCTTGCAGGCTTTGAAGTTTCCTGAGAGAATGAGGAGGAGGCAGATTTACAATGGCCTCAACTTTCAATGGATCCACCTAGATGCCTCTACTAGAGACAATGAATCTGAGTAATCTTCCTGACTTGATGCAGAAAATACACTTGTGGGGATTCAAGCGAATTTTATAATATCTACATCTTTCAAAAATCAACCTCAAATGATCTGGATGTTGGATCCTCTTGCGAGAATGTGCAGGCAGATCATCAAGGTATGGTTCGATAATGGCTTTTATGTCATGAAAAGCAAAGTTCATAGCCCGTTGAAAGGTAGCCCCAACATTTTTCAATCCAAAAGGAATTTTCTTATATGCAAATGTACCCCAAGGGAAAATGAAAGCAATTTTATGTTGGTCTTCTAGTTTGATTTGGATTTGATTGTAGCCGAAGAAACCATCCATAAACGAAAACACCTCACTTCCTGCACATGCATCTATGATCTGGTCAATAAATGGTGTGGGGTAGTTGTCCTTAGGACAGGCTTTATTGAGGTCTCTAAAGTCTGTACAAACACGAATAGTCCCTTGCTTTTTATCAACAGGAACAGGGTTGGACACCCATTCAGTCAAAGCTATGGGATATATAAAACCAGCTTTCAACAGCTTTTCAACTTCTGCCTTCATAGTCGTCGCCTTATGCGAGTTCACGGGTCTTAATTTTTGTCGAACTGGCTTGGCATCAGGATAGGTTTGGATTTCATGTTGAACAATAGATGGATCTATGCCTAGCATCTCCTCATATGACCAGGCAAAGATATCACAGAATTCCTTAAACAGGGCAGTGTAGATAGCAATCTCCTCAAGAGAGCAGTTTGCACCTATATAGATGTTTTCCACGACATCTGGGTTCACAGAGATGTTAATAGGTATAGTGGCGGAAATGTTTGCCATATTCCCCTCAGCAAACACTCCTTCCCTAGGCAAAGGGTTAAGAGGTATATCAACATCTTCTGACAGTCTCACTCGAAACTCTTGGTTTTCTATCTTGCTCAGTTCTGGAAGAAAATAGGATCGATGATGAAGATCCTCACAAATCTTATCACGTCCACTCATGGTTTCCAGAATAGCTTCATCGCAAGGTAAAACAGTGTCTAAGCAATCTATATAATGTAAAGAGTTTTCCGCCCATGCAGGCAAATAGACTTCTACCAGATCATCCGAGACTGTTAGAGGATCTGGAATGGGATCAGTAGTATCTTGAGTGATAGATTGATAAGCGACCTCTACTGCCGATAAGGGCACTTCTGGTTCATGGGGGGTTGGGAGGATCCAAGGATCAGTCCTATCGACAACCGTAGTGATGGAATTCCCCACACTAGTAGAACCAATGTAATTAACCGGTTCTGGAAGATCAAATGTGCCCATCAGTGATGTGTACATTCCAACCCCCAAGATTTTTGAAGCAAGTTTGACCTGATCAACCAATGGCACAGCGGACTCATTAGACTCTAAACGAACTTTTTGGGTAAAATCAAGTTGATCAATAGTAATCAACTTGCCCTCGTGTGGAAAAACCACTACACGAAGAACGACCGATGCAATAGCGGACATAGCATAAGTCCAACTCCTTCCCAGAAGCAGATTGTAGTCCAAAGGAGAATCAATCACTTCTACTTCAATAGACACTGCTTTTCCTGCCAAATTAATCTCGAAAGCTGGTAGGATACCATGTGGACGGAAAGATCTTCCATCAAAAGTAGTAAGCAAAGTGTTTTATGGGACCAGCTCTGGGGATCCAAGAGCTTTCCAACAGGTCAAGGACATAACACATGTAGAGGCCCCCTCGTCAACAACTGCCCTTCCAATGGTCTTACCACCATGGACGACATCTATTGATAGGGCTACATGGTAAGGGAGGTGAATTTTAACATTAGACAAATGAAATTTTGCCATGAGAATCGAAGAGTCCATGCTACCTAAAGCTGCTAAGAGGGCATCCTGCTGAGCGGGACAACTCTGTAACACCTCTAAAGCTGACATTGCACAAGGGGTTTGAGATAAGTCTTCAACCATAGAGTAGTTTGAAGAAGCCCTAGCGTTAGGGTTATGCAAAGTCTTCTTGAAGACACCTTTCAGTATCTTCGGCATAGTTTCAACGGGTTTCTCTATCGTGAGAGGGTTCGAAGTTTCACCTACAGCTTTACCCTTCTCAGAAGTATCAGTCTCATAATTTTTGTTCCTTGTCTGTAACAAAGTCGAAGATCTAACCATGTTGATATAGTTGGGAATTTTGAGTGCCCCCTGCTACGTTAGAAGCTGAAGCGGTGTTCTATCCTTGGGGAAAAGGATCCTTCAGGACAGCCGGTTGTTGAGCTTTAAGCAGCTTCTGGGCTTGATCCATAAGGGGACAAAGGTGAGCAAGGTGGTCCTCTTCACACAACTTACAAGGGAACTTGACCTTCTTCTTTTATTTTTTTCCCCCATCACCATTGTTCACAGGCTTTGGCTTGTTTTGGTTTCCCTCTCCCTTCTTACCTTTCTTTTTCTTCCCGTCGGGCTGCTGATTGTCCTTCTGAGAGGTTTGTGCAAAGACATTTTCATTCTAGGGGGAGGGGGAAGCCTTTGTTGCCTCCACCATAGACTATTTGACAGACAACTGGTGAAGTTGTTTAGTCAAAGACTCTACAGTGGGAGAGTTGATGGACCCAACCACACCATTGGCATGGGGTCCAGGATTAGGCTTCTTCGCCTTGTGCGAAGGCCTCGGTGCCTCAGGGATGATCTCATACAAGATCCCAGATTGTGAATAAACCAAATCCAACTGCTGGGCCCTGAGTATGGCTTCTTCTTCATTCGTTACTCCTGATGTGGAAACATCCTTCGATATGTATGGAAACAATGATTTAAGGAACCACTCCAACAAAAACTCAGGAGGAATGGTGGCTTTGATAAGGCTCTTTCGCCTCCTCCACTCTTGGATATGATCTGAGATGTGGGTAGGCTTGTTTTGTCTAAAAGTAGACAACAAGTCCGTTCTGAAATCATATCGGACCGGAAGCTGAAAGTGGCTGAGAAAAGCACTAGCCAAGTCCCAGAAACTACTAAAGGCAGCAGAAGGTAGCTCAATATACCATTTTTCCGCAGTACCCATCAAGGTCCTCTGGAATAGCCTCAAACTCACTAACTCTTCATTCAGTGAATTTGAAGAACACCATAAATGGAAGGTGGTGGCATGTGTCCTAGGATATTCACCAGCTTTACCTTCGAACTTAGGGATGTTCGATGGAAATTTGGTGGGAACAGGTGGCCACAAGGGGTCATGCCTCACCGGGTCATTCATCAATTTTGACAAGTATGGCAAGTTTAAAGTTGTCAGGAAAGGAAGTTTGGGCCGAACCGGCGTAGTAAATGTGACAACTTGGGGATTTGAGGGACTTGCCCCCGAATGCCCATGGGTAAAAATGGGATTTCCCCCTAACACCAGTTGTGAAGTGGGAAGGTTTCTCTGAAACGGATTCCATCCATAAGCCATAGGATTGTGTGTGGGAGGTGCAGTGTAAGAAGTTCGGGCCGTCCCCATAGAAGCAGGGGTCTGAAAGACAGGAGCAGGTATCCCTCCGCTAAACAATGAAAAGGGAGAGCTCATGTATGGGACTGAAATAGGGGTTTGGAAACTTTTCCCATAAGAGGTGTTGCTCCCAAACTGCACTCCTACATATGAAGGAGATGGACCTACGTATGGACTAGATGGGGGAATGTGCCCCCCATTCCAAGGAAATCCTTGGACATATGCCAAGGATCCTACCGGACCACTCTGGGTAGTATAGGGAAAGGAAGAAGGAATGGTAGGTATACTGGGAATCCCAGTAACCATGTCACCAGAAGTACCTCCTAGGTTTGAGTGAACCAGTGGTTGAACCACCCGGCTCGCTGGATTCAAAGGTGTAGAAGGAAAACTAGATCTAGGGGCACTTATCGGGGGAGATAGTACCCCTTCAACTGGAAGGGTTGAGGTGAACACAAAAGGACTTTCTTCTGCAGAAGACATGACTCTACCCACAGGGACACCTAACACTGGTGAATCAAAAGGTCTAACCTGTACGATCACAGGATCGTTTAAATCAGTCAAGGGGGTGTTAAAGTTTCTTGCAAACTCGTCAGTCTGCAATTCTTCTATCTCAACTGTGTCAAGATCAAAATGGTTAGCAATGAGTTCTGGTTCACCAAGAACTTCACTTATTCCTACAGGTTCAAATGAACCGTCTGTGTCTAATCTTCGCCTTTGAGGTAAAGGTGGAGGCTCCAATGCGGTGATAGGAGAAGGTTTCTCAACCTTCTTGACCTTCTAATAGGTTGGTCCTCCGGAATTAAAAATTTGACAAATAACACCCTAAGGCCAACTAAACACTGGAAAAACCATAGAGCATACACTAAAAATTCCTAAAGTCTCAAGCAATCAAACCAGGGTAAAAGATATACTTTCCCGAAGAAAGATGACGAACGATTACTTGGCATCCTTGAAGTGGTTCTTAGGCACAAGCGGAGGAATCACCCACTACCCTCCTACACTTTCAACAAGGGTTACCTTCCAATCTTGTTCAAGGTGAACTAGAAATAACCTTCTGGTTTACCTAGGTATGAACCCTAAAAGACAAGAGACTAAAGGCTACTTTGGCAATATCAACAGTCTGGGGGGACAGTCGCAAGCCGAACTCGTATGCATGGGCAGGGTAGCTGAGCCCAAAACTCTGTCTAGGACAGAATCCCCATATGCGTAAAAGTCCTAAGTTACACTTTGACAAGGATTCAGAGGGTTATCTCCTCTGTCCAAGCCTCCACGCGGCCTAGTGCTTAACTCCCGTTTGAGAGGAGCTTCCCAGATACAGTCAATAAAGTCAAGGATTTACCTAAAGAAAGGTCCACTACGTCTGAGTTTTATAACTTGTGGGAAGTTTACACTTCCTAACCCACAAGTCTAGCCTAAGCTAGTAGGTGAAAGGCCCCTAAAAAACAAAACTTACTAGTAAATTTTAATTTATGCGTTCATTTTAAAGGGCTGTTCTTTACTCAAGAGGAAATGGAGTGGTATACTTTATGATGTTTTGACTCAAATAAGAAATAAATGAAAATAAAGGTGTATTCAAATCAAAATTACCATTATAAAACAAACTTCTTTTTCTTTTCTTGCAAATATATATTGATGAATTGAAAGCAGCGATAAGAGAAACTAAGCCTATATTTTTTGTAGTTTTTGATATAATATTTTTAAATTTAAATAAACACTACTTATGCAAAATCACAATGCAAAAGCTTTAACTATGTTTTCTTTTCACTTTTAAAAATAATCAAAATTCTACTATGCATCTACAATGCACTTTACTTGAGCAAACTTGAATCAAATAAATAGTATAAAAGCATCCAACTGAAGCAAACAGGCTGGCAGGACCCAAAATACCACCAACAAAGGGAGGCTAGGAACCCTAGATTGGGTGCAAACAATGACAAAAATCAATGTAGACCTACAAAGGCAAGTGACGACCAGTCACTGTCAGAAGACAGACTGGAAAAAACAGAGCCCAAGACCTTGATCACTGATCTGGACAAAGACACCTTAACCCACAACCCAAATAGGCCAAATACTTTAGTATGCAGACAGTAAATAACCAAAGCAAAAGAGACACAAGGGCTTTCGAAAAGCACAAAGTGTGATTACCCAATGTATTCAGACAAGCTACACAACATTCATAAGGAAAATCCACTCAAAAAATAGGGATTATACAAAGAAAAGACCAAGCAACTTTAACTTAAAAACCCTACTTCTAGGCATATCTGCGACTGTCTAACAGTGCAACCCGCGAATGATCTGTGACTGTTCAGTACAGCAACTTGCGGCTGCAGACTTGTATTCGTGACTGTGATTAAGAGCAACTCACGGATGGGTCTAAATTTTTTCTCAAAGAACAAGAAAAAATTCCAAGACTTTCAAATGCTGAGGCAAGTATAAACTAGAATACAAGATCACACACGGACTTCAAGCAAAGACTGTTCAGGTAACAGAAAAAGAACCTACAGCAGTCTAGGCCTCCCCAGCAGAGTTTCCAGTTCTGTTGTACAGGATTACACACCTAATAACCATAGGTTTGGGGTTACCAACACACTCAATCAACTTGCAGAAAATTGAATCTAAAGTGCAGTAAAGGAAATAGGAGGATTAGAAAGACTTACTCGATTACTGAAGGTCATTCCTTGATAGTCCTCTTCCGCTCTGCTTCACCTCCAAAGTATTCAAGGTTTCTCCTCTTTCACCTGTCAAGAAACAATATTCCAGATACAAGATGATTCATATATATATAAGCAGGTTAGATAAATCACATATAATATGAAAAAACATAAACCTTTATCAAACCAAGATACATGAAACACATATGGAAGAAGGATTCTCTTTATTATCAACAATGGAAAGAGTTCAGATTACAACCCAACGCCTGAGACAAGGACTCCTCTGCAACCAAAGGATTATGAGTTCCACTGCTCCAAAGACTTCTGTATACAATCCACCAGCATAAATTTGCTCTCCAAAAGTATATCTAACACCCTCCCCAAGGCCTGTATTTATATGGAATAAATAAGGCAGTTTCGAAGGTTGAGGAGGTTGAGACAGTTAAGAGGATTAATGATAAATGGCTTAACTAATCTCAGATAAACGCGTGTTTTATTTTTAAATGTCAAAGAGAGGCATCCGCGGGTATGCAGAAGGACAAATCATGTATGATCTGCGACTTTCTATAAGGGCAACCCGCGGATACATCCATCCGCAACTTGCAAACAATAACACTCGTGGATGATCCGTGAGTTGCATAAGGATAGAGTCGTGGATATGGCCTAACATATCTAAAAAGGGTAAAGTAAAACA
The DNA here is from genome assembly GCA_001517045.1 of Pseudotsuga menziesii. Classification (NCBI taxonomy): domain Eukaryota; kingdom Viridiplantae; phylum Streptophyta; class Pinopsida; order Pinales; family Pinaceae; genus Pseudotsuga; species Pseudotsuga menziesii. The sequence continues at coordinate 572,285 of LPNX010477535.1, forward strand.
CTGGATGGAGGAAGAATGTATTGTATAATAAGACAATCAATAGTGTTATGGGAAAACCTGAATCCATAGATGTCCTTTTGTGTGCCAACATGAGGGATGTCGGCACTCGGACGGAGAGGTGCCATTCAGGTGTATAACAAGATCTGAGTCTCACTGAGTGCAATTGTCAATCGGAGACCTGATCTGACTGACAGCTCATCCTGTTGACTGAAGCATCCACCAAAACTCATCGAGATGAGCCAAAACGTGTTGAGGAGAAAGGGAGGGAGAAATTCCCCATAAAGGATGCTGAAGATCAACTCTGGATTTGATTTGATCACCTCGTTCATTTAAGGATTTGTCAGATCCAGTCAATCTGCTTCAGATCTGACTGATTTCAATCAAATCGGCTGAGAATACATTGACTTATGATTTTGGATTTGCTCCATTATTCATCAATTTATTAATTAAAATCATCAATAATTGATTTTTGGGGCTTTCTGAGTTGAGTGATGGAAAATCACTCAAAACTAGGAAATAGTGGGTCCATGATTTTACATGGTGCTCTTAGCTTGAAAATGAGCACCTACATGACCGAGACTGATTATTTGGCCCACTTTTATTACAAAATCAATTTTTCCAATTAAACTATTAAAAAATAGCTTAAGTTTTGGAAAAAATAAATTTTTAATAAAAAACACTGAAAAACTAAAAAATTGAAAAATTGAAAAACACCTAGGGGGACTTAGACATGTTCATATGACTCGATCATGATGTCTATCATGCTTATACATTGACACATAGACTCTAATAACCTCAATAGGCCTAAATTCCAAGCCGACCACCCCAACTTTGGAGGTATGTAGTGAAAAATTCAGAAATTATCAGTAGTTTGTTCAACAACCAATAATAACCAAGGGAAAAAACACCCTGGGCTGATTGGATTAACAAATAAAGTCTAAGAGACCGAGTCTTTACAGACACTATTATGCTAGAACATTTATTACAATTCCCTCATGGGGTATGAACATGTGATATAGTACAACAAGCACTTCCCAGAAGTACTTCCAAAGGTCTTCTAAAGTTCGAGCAAGTTATCCTTGTCTGGTTCACCAGGCTCACTTGATAAAAAACCACTAAGTACAACTTAGGTGGTAACAGTGTGTAGGGAGTTGACTGTTGCATTTGGATGCTACACTCCTCACAAAGTTGATGTAGATTCTTGTTCGCATATTACTTTCCCTTATCAGTACTAAGGACTTTTATCTTCTTCCCACTCTGATTCTCTACTAGTGCTTTCGAAACCTTGAGTTACTCAAACACCTCGGATTTCAATTTCAGAAATTACACCCAACAATATCGAGAGTAGTCATCACTGAATGTAAGAAAATACCTAGATACACCATATGAGGGAGTGGGTAGTGGACCAATCAGATCATAAATCACCAACACAAATGGTTGTGTTTCTCTCCTTTCCTTTCCCTTCTCGTAGCTCTGCTCAGGATGCTTACCAGTCACACATCCAATACATGCTCTGGTAGATGGCTGAATTTGTGGAAGACCTTCCCCTATTCCTTCTTTGTGCAATGTTTGGAGATATTTGTAATTCATGTGGCCAAACCTATCATGTCATAGTTTGGAAACCTCATTGGCATGTGATTTAACTGCTTGATCACTGGAAGTAGGGAGGAAATTAGAGAATTTGTACATTCTCTCATGATGATCAACATACCCAATTGCAACAACTTGGTCTGTTGAGATTTCAAAAATCTCTACAGAGTTAGAAGAAAAGATTACTCTCTTTGTCTCTCCTATATGGGTCATCTGGTAGACTAACAACAAGTTTTCTGCAAGGTCTAGTACATATAGTACATCACTGAAGAACCCATGGTCTAAATCAATTCTCCCAATCCCTCTGGTCTAGAGTTCAGAATCATCTCCCATTCAAACTGTTGGGCCAGCATTCGAACTCATGGAGGAGAAAAATTCTCTCCTAGATTCCATATGCCTAGAAGCACCTAAATCAATAATAAAGGATGAAGAGTTAGAAGTACCTTCGACCAATGCATGACATTTCTCCTTGCCTTCACTTGAACTGGAGTTTCCATCTTTCTTCCTTACGCTATCAGAGTCGGAGTAGCTATGCCATGGTGTCTATGGTTTTTTTCATGCATGAGCTCTCTGGATGCCATCCCTTGTGGAAGTAACTGCATTTTGCCTTCTATGGTTCTTGTCCTTTTCTTTGGGTGGATTCGTAGCTCCCTCACTAGATTTGGTTTTTTCTGATTTATTTTTGTCCGACAACTTCGAATTCTTGGAATTAGGCTTGCTTTTTGCTGAATTCGAAACCCCCACTTCTAGTGCTTGATATTTGGTCTTGATGGAACCCATTTGGAACAATTTGTCCTACTCTTGAGTGAGTGACACCATGAAGTTTTCCAGACTTGGCCTTTGCCAATTTCGAAGGGTGAGTTTTCCTAAGTGAAATGTGCTCACAAAGACTGAGAACTCTGGCCCCAACTTCGAAAGTATAGACAAGATCAGTTGATCTTCCTTCTTCTCAATTCCACATTGTTTTAACTGCAATACAAGTGATTTGAACTCGGTGAATAATTCTTGGATTGTATCATAGTGCATTGGGCTCAAGCTTATCAGCTCATTGTCAAGCCGGTGACCACGTAGCTCATTAGTTTTTCCAAATAGAGACTCAAGCTTCTTGTTACCACCTAAGTTGTGATTAGTGTTTTTTTATCATGTGAACCTAGTGAACCAGACAATTATAACTTGTTCGGACTTCAGAAGACCTTCAGAAGTACTTCTGGGAAGTGCTTGTTGTACTATATCACATGTTGATACCCCATGGGGGAATTGTAATAAATGTTATAGTAGTATAGTGTATGTAAAAGACTCGGTCTCTTATACTTTATTTGTCAATCCGATCAGCCCAGGGTGTTTTTTCCCTTGGTTATTATTGGTTGTTGAATAAACGACTGATAATTTCTGAGTTTTTCACTCCATACCTCCAAAGCTGGGGTGGTCAGCTTGGCATTTAGGCCTATTGAGATTATTAGAGTCTATGTGTCAATGTATAAACATGCTAGACATCATGGTCGAGTCATATGAAAATGTCTAAGTCCCCCTAGGTTTTTTCATTTTTTTAATTTTTTTCAGTGTTTTTTATTAAATTTTAATTTTTCCAGTACTTAGGCTATTTTTTAATAGTTTAATTGGAAAAATTGATTTTGTAATAAAAGTGGGCCAAGTAATCAATTTCAGTCATGTAAGTGCTCATTTTCAAGCTAAGAGCACCATGTAAACCCATGGACCCACTATTTTCTTGTTTTGAGTGATTTTCCATCACTCAGGTCAGAAAGCCCCAAAAATCAATTATTGATTATTTTAATTAATAAATTGATGAATAATGGAGAAAATCCAAAATCATAGATCAGTGGATTCTCAGCCGATTTGATTGGAATTAGTTAGATCTGAACCAGATTGACTGGATCTGACAAATCCTTGACTGAAGGAGGTGATCAAATCATATCCAGAGTTGATCTTTAGCACTCTTTATGGGGAATTGCACCCTCTCTCTCTCCTCCACACATGTGGGCTCTCCTGGGAGCTCTGTGGACTGATGTGTCGGTTTATGGGTTGATGTGTTAGCTCAATCAAGCCCCCGGTTGACAATTAGGCTCAGTTTAGCTTCTGCATTTATTGACTCTCCATCAGCTGATTTGATCTGTCTCCTTGGGATTTGTGCCCCCCTAGGCTGGATCTCCTGGTTTTTGTATAAATCAAGCACAAGCAGCCTCTTCCAAGTGAGTTAGAACTGGTATTGAGGTGTTTTTTCTCTTGTACTATATCGTTTATTATTCTGTAATAAAGAATATTTGGAGGCAATATCTATGGTGTAATGCTCTTCATGTGTGGATGGTGATTGTCAAATGCTTATGAGGTATAATCTGTGTTATTTATCATTGCTTTTGCTGGTTAATTGGACTTGAAGGAGAGATCTCCATACCATTAGGGTAAGAGTTTATTCTAGTTTTATTTATGCTCTTACTGCTGCTTGTTTCAGATCTATTGGAGTTGTATGTATTTTAAGTTTAATTGCATGCTTTCCAATTATCTCTTCCAATAGCACCTATGTTTTAACCATCTGTTTGTGTAAGGATTTCTAAGTTGCAGGTGATCTCGCTTATAGAAGAGGTTGATCTGGTTTGCATCTTCCTCATCTTCAAGATATTCTGAATGACATAGTCCCTCGGTGTTCCACCAAAGCAGAATCCAAAGCCCAACATTCCCAGGCTTCAAACACTCTTTCTCTCTCTTCCTCCTTCAAAATCTTAATTTCTTTTCAAATTGGTTACTTTTAAAGAGTCTTATTTCTTAGATATGTCTCATAAATAAAATTAAATATATATATATTTAGTAATATCCTTTCTTAATTTTATATCTCAGTTCGATTTTGTATATAAAGTTATATTTTAACAGATCTAGCTGAAATCATCCTCTTTTTTGCAAGCATTTTAAAGAAAATTTGTAACTTGCTTTTAAGGTAGTTTACTTTGCTGTACTTTAAAGTTTCATATTCTGCAATAAAATTGAAAATCTCATTGGCTTCCCAAACAGAAATCCAAGATCCCAAGGAAATCTTGCTTTCCTTGGTTCCTTTTTGCAAAACTAGATTACCCCAACTTAACAAAATTTTACTTAGTTTTTTTTTCGGTAACTAGTGTAGTGACCCAAAACACTTTCAAAGTGTGTTTGGGCACATTTGATTTTGATTTCTCACTATTTTTTAGTAGGTCTAACAAAAAAGAGAAGGATAATCTGCCCAATTTCTGACTCTTGGACGAACCTGAGCTTCCTGGAAGCTACCCACACCACTGTGTTTTAATTCTAGCTTGTTACAAGCTTGTTGTAAGCCTTTGGATCCCAGATAATAAGGACCAAAGTGCATCAATTTTAATTTTCTGATATTTTAAATCGCTACTAATAAAAAGAAAAGGTCCTTTCGAATAGGCTCTTTCTAGCCTATTCACCATCCCCCCTGGGGGGATTTGTGTCCGTGTTTCTTTTTTGCTTTTTTTTTTTTTTTGCAAACTAGCGTAGTTCTAATATGCAGGGTAGTATACTTTGATTTATTATCAATTTAATATTCCATATTTGATATTTCAAATTAATCTTAATACTTACCCCACAACTTCCCGATTGACCCGAAAGGGGAAAGAGATGCGTGGTAGGACTAATTAGAAAACCGGAATTGTGTATCTTTGTTTTCCTTTTCATCATTTGTTTCATCAGCTATTATTAAATTAACCCCTCCTTGATTCTCTCATTTAGATCCACTTGGATCGAAAGAGGTTCCTAGAGGGTTTTCTTTTTTAACAAGAACACCCATCTCAAAATTTACTAAAATTGACAAGACTCCGGTGTGTATGCTCTACACTTGGATGCGGTTCGTCCGATGAGTCAATATATATCAAAAGAATTTGAGTGACTAGAATAATTAGGATTCACTCTTCCAAATTGACAAACCATCAGGTGAAAATCCAACACCTAGATCAAACCATTATGGTGTCAAAATACCCAAAGGAAGCAGGAACTTCTGAAAAATGACCTCGAGGCACCGATCTATGTTACACCTGCAGGTACATTATGAACAATAGCCTCAAAGACTCCATTCAGCCCACATATTCCTTACGGGTAGCCGTGATGTTTTAGTTTTGGACATACTCCAAGTACTCTCGGGTATATCTGGAGTCCCCCCACCTTCGCCTAATTTTAATTAACTCATATTTCACATTAACTTAAAACGTACCAAGAGGAAATCACAAAACTTTCACTCCAAGCACATGCAAGTACATTGATTATATTTTGACTCCATTTTAAGGCACCGGTTATTTTCTTGCTATATATATATATATATATATTGTGTCTCAGCATTGTGCTTTCGTGTGCTCATTTTGTATCTTGTCATCTATGGTTGTTTATGGTTAACTTTCAAACTCCTAAGTAATTCATTCAGTTTAACATCACCATACTAAGTAATTAGCCTTAGTAACTTAATAGGGTCTACCCCCCTTGGCTTCGTTAGGAGTTGAGCCTAAACGGAGGAGTCAAGAACAAGGTGAAAACCTTGACTCGAGACTTGCCCCCAAGGACACACCAAGTGGCTTGAATATTTTTGCCACGTGACCCAGGTGTGTGAAAGGCATCAACACTTCTCCCAAACCTCCTTTGGTGATGTCAAACTGTCAAGGTGAAACAACAACTCTCTTGAGATTCTCAACCACAAAAAACCATATGCTTCATCCAATTTGTTAAAATACTTGGCTTTCTCTACAATAGAATTTGGTTCCACTTTAGTGCCCAAGGTAACTCTGAAAATCCCCTTGGATCTCAATTGAATCATGATCTCTTCCTTCCATTCAAAGAAGTTGAAAGGTGTTAGCATGATGTGGGAAGCCTCCATTACTTCCTATGCTGATGGTTGTGAAACTTCTAACTGGTTTACACACAACAATTTAATTTTATTTGGAATTCACTAACAAAGCAGCTCAAATCCACTAAGAATTTGGTCTGCAACTCAAAAATATCCAACCAGATCTGATACCATGTGATAAATTTGAACCTTCAAGTGAGTAATTCAAACCACAAGAGAATCTATGATTGTTAGTGAGGTTCACAAATCAAATTTGGTTGCAAGATTCAACAAAAACCATCAAATTACAGATAAATTACACACAATGATAGCTGGAAACAAGATAATTTTGGACTTTCTAACTATAAAATTGTTATTAATATGTTTATAAATACATCATAAGAGTTTTGAATGGATTTGGAAGCCAACTATGAGCAAATAACCCAAAATTGCCAAATTGGCATCAAACCCCCCTAGGTGGGCCAATCATGTCCCAAATATCTCCAAATGGCCATGGATTGCTGAAGTGAAATGGATTATGTGTTGTGGATCAATTATTACACCTTGGATAGTGTGGGTGTGGAAAAAAGGGTGGTTTAGAGTCTCAATGCAACATTAATTGTACCAAATCAATCCAAATTTGGGCAAAATCCCACTCTAGTGCTCCAGGTCAACTTGCCTATACACATTCAATGAATGGGAGCACACCATAAATTATGGATGTGAATATGTGTCTGGTTGACTAAGCCAAAGTAGCCATGTGGGCCATAGAACCTCAAACTGACATGCATATGTCCACCTAAGCACCCTTATTCCACTTCATAGTGTATTAAAGCTTAAAAAGCAATAAAATTGACTAATTAGTGTAACTAAGGTACTAATTATGGATTTATGTTCTAAGATTAGATGTTTGTCATTTTTTATAAAACTATGTGTACTTAGGATTTCTAGATTTTTTGAGGATACGGTCATTCCATTCATACACTGGAAATCGATTTCCATCTTCATCTCTGATTTTCAAATTTAAGCCTTTATAATGATCATAATTATGGTAGAGGAACATGTAAAACAAATAGGAAGGGTATTTGAATCACTCTAGAGCAGGAATCTCTTATATCTAGGTATGGATTGCTTGTGTGTTGGCACAATATTCAGTCAACCCAGGTCCACACAACAACATACCAACAAACACCCAAGATATTTTCCCAAAAGGGGTTTATCCCTTTCAACAGTACCTACAGAGAAGATGAAGTCTCTCTTGAACCAACTATGGGTATTATAGGAACCATGTTTCTACAACAATGAAGGGGAACATTTCCATAATACAATAAATATAACTTCAACTACATAGAAATTCTATAGATGGTTCACTTTGATAGATATCATTTCACCCAACTATGACATCTAACCATGAATACAACAACATAAATATCATTCATGAATTACTTCGTTCATTTAGAACATGTACTTATCAATTGATGCATTAATAAACAAAGGACATGGTAAAAACACAAATTATACATATTTGACACCATATATTTCAATGTGGAAACCAAAGAAAATAAAAAAAACCACAAAAGTTTTCGTTATTATTAAATATTCGAAACAAGAATGCTTATGTCTATGCACATATCCTGGATATGTCTCTCTAAAACCCCATTACAACTAATCTGTGCAAAAAACATGGATATCATCCATCACCTTCCTGACTCTCTTCATTTTATAATTTGATAGATACAAAAAATTACATCATGATCTCCACTATAGAATACAAAAGTATATGAATTTATCCAAAAACTGTATAACCCCAAATATCTCTTCCCATTACATATATAGGCTCTTTCCATCTTTTTATCTTGCACCCACTAACCAATCCCATTATTGTAAGTGGAAAAATATTCCTAACTAATTTTAACCACATTTGTAGTTGGAATTTGTCAACCAACCCGAATTTCCTAATATATCGACTACTTCTTTGGAGCTAACCACTTTGACCAACCACTTTGTTGCAACCACGTTCACTCAAAAACTATTTCTTCAAAACTGGTACCCAAAATTTCCAAAAATTCCATGGTCAATTGGCTCCCAACACTCACATGTGGCTTGTCACCATCTTCAGTTTTCTAAAACTTGTGTTTCCATATTTGCTAAAAAAGTCCTCATAGACTTTGTTTATGTATATGACACGTTGCTGAACTTCTTTCCTATTCCTAGTCACCTCGTTGATGACTTCTGAAGTGAGATGGACTTAACTTTTCTCCAAGACTATTGTTAGTATCTACTTAATTTTTGAATGCTCTACCTTAAAATAATCCATTGATGTGCATTAACTACAACTTTAATGCTATTACAACTTCATAAATAATTAACTGTGACAGAGTCCAACCCTGACACAGTACCAAGCTCTATAGGATACTAACTTTGATAGTTCAGTGACTGACCTTGACATGAGTATGTGGAATGACATGTTAACTAACTACAACAAAAAAAGAGCTCTATAGGTAGACACTTCAAAAAATTCGACTTCTGTACAAGAACTCGACACAAGAAAAAGTTGGGGTTTCCTATATTTTTTTCTTCATACAAATTTACACTTAAATGGATAAATGCATGGATATCCCTATAATATTCTCATCGTCTCCCATTAACCAATCCTTTCAGGGGCTCACCATTTAAATTTTGTAACTGTAATACACACATTTTAGTGACATACATAATAAAATATGGAACTAACTAATGCGTTTGAAGATTACCAGGATTCCTGAAAAAATTGTTGTCATAAAGGGGAATGAGATCCCCTATTTGGAACTGATTCTTTGTAATATGGTTATCATGCCAAGACTTCTCTATTTATTTCTATACTTGTTGTTGAAATCGTACAATGAATCTATCTTCTTAAAGCTGGAGCAATTGAGACAACCTCTCTTTGACAACACTGGTATCATACATACTATTGATGGAAGCTATCCTTAAACTTGGTACAATGTATTCCATAGGCATACCAACTTATTTCCTAGCAACACAACCATTTTTTAACATACATACCAACAAACACCCAAGCTATCGAATGTAAAGAGGTTTATCCCTTTTGGAAACACCTACAGAGCAGATGAAGTCTCACCTAAAGAACTTATGAGGACTACAAGAACCAAGTTTCTATAGTAAGAAAGGGGAACATTGCCATGATACAACAAATATAAATGAAACCATATATAAATTCAACAGGTAGGTCACTTTGAAATATGGGTCACTTCGACATAGATCATTTCATCCAACTACAACATATAACCATGAATACATCAACATAAATCTCATTCATTCATTACTTATTCCTATAAGGTTTTAGCCAGATCCCATTAACCAATCCTTTGAGGGGATTACCTTTTAACTTCTTTAACTAGAGTACACCCCATTTAGTAACATACATGATAACATATGGACCTAACCAATTCATTTGAAGATTACCAGGATGTTAAAAAAACTTGTTGTCATAGAGGAGAACGAGGTCCCCTCTATGGAATTTCTTCTTTGTAATATGGTGATCATGTGAAGTCTTCTCTCTTTGTTTATGGAATTATTGTGGAAGTCCTATAATGAATCTATCTTCTTCAAGCTAGAGAAACTATGTTATCATCCGTATCAGACATATCTACGATGGTAGCTATCCTTATACTTGGTTATACTTGGTACAATCTATCCCATAGGCATAAAAAAATATTTCCCATATACCAACCTAAATGTGTTTGACTTGTCAATTTATTGCACGTTGTTTGGTAATCCCACAATAATACAACTATTTTTAAGTTCCACTCATCGCAATTCACATTACAAACTTTTGTTATGGCATGCTCCAGAATATTATTAAATTCTTTGACAATCCCATTCTTTTATGGATGATAAGGTTTAGTCTTCTTATGATAAATTTGAAATTCTTCAATAAGTTCCTCAATAGTTTTATTGACAAAGTGAGAACCTTGATCTCTTAGTAGAACTTGATTACATCCAAATCTAATGACTACATTCTCAAACAAGAACTTGCAACAATCACAGTACTACAGTCTTTGATAGGTGCATCCTCATCCCATCTATTTAAGTAGTCTATCACAGTAATGACATATCTTGCTCTAGTCCTTTTCCCTAGTGGGTTGATGGGACCCAAAAAATTCACAACCCACTTTTCAAAGGCTTGCAATTCCACTTATGGTACCAAAGGAATTTCATCTCGCCTTGATGTATTCCTAGTCCTTTGACATAAATCATAACTTTTACAATACTCATGTGTGTCCTAGTGCAAGGTAGGACACCGCAATCCAACCCTCAATATATTTCATGCAATATCATTCCGAACATAGTGACCGTCTGCCATCCCATCATGAGATTTAGCCAAGATCATGGTTTTCCCATGCTCCAAAACACATAGACGAAAAATCTCATCAGGTCCCAAATTATACAACTTACCAAATATCAACTAGTAATATGCATATTTGATAATGTTTTTCTTCTTTTGTACTATATTATAGCCTTTTGGTGCCCTCCCTTTGGTGATAAAATTTATAATATCTTCATAGTATTCATTGACCATTTTTACTGAAAAGAGTTGTGAATTTGGAAGTTTTTCATCTAAATTATTTGGTTCCTTTCCTATTTCCAACCTAGATAGATGATCAGGACCTGCATTTAACCTTCTTGTCTTGAGAATAATTTCAAAATTGAACTCTTGGAACAAGAGGAGACATCGACATATCTTCTGCCACCCCCCAACACTGGCTTATTGACCAAGTACTTCTATGCATAATGGTCTGTAAACATTTTAAAATTTCCTCCCAACAAATAATGCCTAAATTTCTGCAAAGCATACAACATAGCAATCCCTTCTCTCTCTATCATAGTGTAAATTCTTTCTTCCATCCACAACTTCCTACTAGAAAATTGAATCAGATGATCAATAGATCCTTCACCTAGTTGAGCAAGCACTGCACCCAGAGAAACTAAAGATGCATCAACATGTACATGAAACCGCTTCCACCTCTTTGAGAATACCAAAATAGGTGTTGTGACAATTTTCCCTTTGAGTGCGTCGAGGCTTTGTTGACACTCCTCATTCCATTAAAACTTCAAATCCTTCTTGAGAAATTTTTCCGTTGTCGTTGTAATCTCAACATATCCCCGGATCAATTTTCGATAGTATCTTGTACTTCCCAACATAGTCCTTAACTATTTTACTAAAGTTGGTGGAGTTAATTCCACTATTATAACTATCTTGGTAGGGTCCATCAACAACCCCTATTTATAGACATGACCCAAAAGTATACAAAATGGAGCAAAAAATATACATTTCTTCAAATTCAAAGAAATTTGATATTCCCCTAAAGTGATCTAACACCAGTCCTAGACTTTCAATATTATTTTCAAGTAAACCATACACTTTCCAATCATCAAAATAAACTTCGAGGAACTTATGAATGAATTATTTGAAAGCAGTAACAACTATTCTAGAAAAAAATGTAGGATCATTCATTAGGACAAAAGACATTATCGTATATAGGAAGACAACCCACTCTATTGCAAAAGTGGTCATGTGTCAGTATTCTTTAGCAATTTTTATTTGATGATAACTAGAGAATCCATTAGTGAATGGATATGCTTCCTGACCTCCACCACTTTCTATTACTTCTTTTTTAAATGGCATGGGAAAAGGATCATGTAAACATGCATCATTCAACTTTCTTAAATAAACAAAAATGAGAACTTCACTGGTCTTCTTGTTTTAGAATACCATTAGAGTAATCCATTCTGTTCTTTGATAGGATCGATGATACCATCATCCAAAATTTCGTTGAGCTTTGCTTTAAATTTTTCCTTGTATCTCATATTCAATCTGTACAGACTTTTCTTTATAGGTTTGGCATTTGTATTCAAAGGAATCTTCATCTCTCCAATATCTCCAACAATTCCTTTCACGTCAGAAAACTTGGTAGGAAATAAGTCTTGAAATTCATGTAGTATATTGGTAATATTTCCTACCGTCTCATCATCGTAATAATCAACAATGTTTGCAAAGTTAGGATTTTCAGGAGAACCAATATTTACCTTTTTAATATTCAGTGGATTCAATAATTTTTCAAACAAAATGCTTGGTCCTCCTAAATATCAACTTACTTCAGACTCTAGAATATGTATATCTTTGGGATCATTGTCTCCAGTCTCTCAATACATGTTATAGCATTCCATCATGTTTTTTACTATCACTGTCCATTATGACATACTAGAGACTAGTATTGGCACTTCTGTAAAAATATTATCTTTAATAACCCGCAGGGATACATACGTCATTGGAATATCATCTTTGTATCTAAACATATTCTTAAACATGGTTTCAAGACTATCCCACTCTTCAGTTCCTCATTGAATCTATAGTGATGTATACCAATTTCTTAGTATCGTGTACAGTGTATGTATGAACATGTGTACTGTGCCCTGCAGTCAGCAGAATGCGCTCCCAGTCAAGATTTTGAACCTACAATAGCAATATGGAAGGAGAGAAATCGATCTATAAAGGTGCTGATTCCATGTGGAAATTGAACCCAAGATATAGAACAATAATACTCACAAAATTTCTAATCAAATGTGGAAAATTCACACCAAAGGAGACTAAAATTGGAGCATAACACTGATCTATATTGATTAAGTGTAAGATAGCCATCCTTGTGAATTAATAGGCTTCTCAAATAAATAATTACATGAGAGGTTTGAATACATAAGGATTCCATTCAAAATAGTAAAAAAGAAGGCTTACCAAATCTAGTCAAATACCCCATAGGTGCATAAAGTAGTTTACAAATCTATGAATATGCTCATGAATTTGCTAAGTCAAGTGGGAAAGCTAAAGAGGGATGGAAAGAAAACTCATACATGATTTTGATTGGAGACAAAGAGAGAGGATGATGTGGGAAAAAAACAAGGCAGTTACACCTAGACTAGCTTTTCCTTTTTCCTTAAATCAGCTATAAAGCAAGGCATCTTTTCAGAAAAAGTAGATATGCACTTGTGGGAATTAGGAATAAAGCATACTTGCTAAAATTGGTTTCCAGGATGTTTCCCAAGCACTCCATGACTCAGTTTTAGCATGTGTTGACTTCTAGGACATGTAGAAGGCAACTAGCATAGAATGAAATCTAGGAATCTAGGTAATAGGACAAAAATGATTAATTAATGTCAAATGTAGGTAACTATGGGTTGATTATTCTAACACCGTCTCATATTTGTGTATTTTTTGGAGGTACTTGTCATTCATGTGACCAAACCTCTCATGCCATATATTGGAAATCTCATTGGCATGTGACAGAAGATATTGATCATTGGAAGTGGTTAGGAAGTTCGAAAACTTGTACATCTTCTCATGGTGGTCTGCATATCCAATTGCAATGACTTGGTCTGATGAGATTTCTACAATCTCTAACATGTTTGGAGTGAAGGTCACTCTCTTTTCCTCTCCTGTATGGGTCATTTGATAGACTGAAAAAAAATTTGCTGCAAGGTTTGGTACATACAACACATCACTAAAGAAACCATGCTCTAATTCATATCTTACCAATCCCCTTGGTTTGTATTTCTGAATCATCCCCCATTCGAACTAGTGGGATAGCATTTGAATGCATGGAGGAGAAGAGATATCTTGTGGCTACCATGTGTCTATAATCCCCCGAATCAATGATGAGGATTAGGAATTAGATGTACATGCTACCAAAACATGACATTTCTCTTTGCCATCTGAACTACGGGTGCCATCCTTCTTTCTTGCGCTGTCAAGGACTCGAATGTTGTTCTTCTACAGAAGTTGTGCCATCTGGTCAATTTTTTTTTCATGCATGATATATATGGATTCCATACCTTGTGGAAATAGGTGCATTTGGTCTTCTCTTTTCCTCTTTTGTCCTTCTCCTTAGGAGGATTTGAACCCCCGTCACTGGATTTGGGTTTTTCTGGTTTCTTCTTCTCCGACAGCTTCAAATTCTTTGCCTTGGGATTTCTCTTTCAGGCATTCAAAACTCCCATGGAAAAGTCTTTATCCTTAGTATTTATGGTTCCCATTTGCACTAGATTGTATTGCTCCTTAGTGAGGGACTCCATGAATCTTGATAGACTTGGAATTTTCCAGTTTCAAAGTGTTAACTTACTGTAGTGGAATGTGCTCACAAAAACTGAGAACTCTAGCCCCAACATCGAAAGGATGGACAATATCAACTGGTCCTCTTTCTTCTCAATTCCACATTGCTTCAAATGCAACACAAGTGACTTAAAATTGGTGAAGAAGTCATGGATTGGGTCAAAGTGTGTTGGGCTCAGGTTGATGAGCTCGTTCTCAAGTTGGCGACCTCTTAGTTCATCAGTTTTTATAAATAATGTCTCTAGTTTTACCCAGACTTCATTGGGTGTGGTTAAAATTTCTATGTGGAAGAATATATCTCTTGAGATACTCAATCATATTAATCCATATGCTTCATCCAATCTGTTGAAGTACTTGGATTTCTCTACAACAGAGTTTGGCTCCACCTCTGTGCCCATGGTAACTCTGTAGAGACCTTTGGCCCTCAATTTAATCACCATATATTCCTTCCAATTAAATAATTTTAAAGGTGTTATAAATATGTGGGTAGCATCCATTTCTTCCTGCACTAATGGTGATGAAATTTTCGAATGTCCTGCAAAAAAAACTCAATTTTATCTGGAATTTCTATAAAAATGCAGCTCAAAACACTCTTGATTGATATGAAACTCAATAAATTACAACATGTATCTGATACCATGTGATAAATTCGTCCCACAAGAAGATCTAAAAGCCTTAGATAAACTCACAAATCGAATTTGGTGCAAAACCAACAAAAAACCATTAAACAAGAAGCAATTTACACATGTAATCTGAACAGAAACAAGTTATATTTTGATTGTATAACATAAAAACATGTTAGAAACAATTTTATATTACACCAGAAGTGTTTCATGAGGATTTTGGAGCCCAATGTGACTGTACAAGTGAAAATTGCCAAATTGGCATCAATCCCTCCTAGGTGGGCCAATCATGCTCCAAATAATACCAAATGGCCACAAATTGCTATGTGGATGTGGCTAAGGTGACATGGGGAAATGATTACACCTTTTCATGCATGGGTGTGGAAATTTGGGTGAGTGAGAGGCTCTAGGTGGCATTAAATGCACCAATTCAAGCCAAAAATGGACAAAATCCACCTCTAGTGCTCCTAGTCAACCAAGTTGTCCACATTCAATGAATGAGAGTCCACCAAAAATGGTGAGGGTGCACATGTGTCTGGTTTAATGAGATGGAGTGCTCATGTGGGTGTGAATGAATCAATTTTACTTGGTATTTGTCCAAGTAAGCTCCCTAAGTCCAAAACCATAGTGTATTAATGCATAAAAGAAATAAAATTGACTAAGGAGTTAAAATAAGGTACTAAGGGATTGGATTACTGTTCTAACATATACTATCTTGTATTCCCCTTTTTCCAATAATCAACTTATGACATAGGGACCATACCACATTGACTCAAATTTACCTTTTCCCAACTTATCATGTTTCTGATCGTAGGTTAGGACAAGATCACATTCACTGAACATGCGAGGATGAATCGAATTATCATATTGGGAATTCACACGCTTCTTATGTGACTAATTAGCAAGAGTAGCATCCCAATGCATTTCATCAAGGTTAGTGAGATAAACAAAACTTCTTCCTCGGTCATGGTGTTGGGTAAAATTTCAACGTCTAGATTCAAAGATGGAATCTCACATTCCATACAAAAAAAAACCTCTAGTCTGTAAACTAGTTGGAAATGTGGGAATCCAACTGTTGTTATTACAATGGTCCTATATGACCATGGTACTGAAAATAGAGTCAAATTCCAGTTTTACTTATGATCACCTACCATCCTACGGAGCATAGTTTTCAAAAAAAAATTAATGGATTCAACCTGGCCATTAGCTTGTGGATAGTAAAGAGTTTAGTTTTCATAGATAAATACCAACTTGGTACTTAAATTGATCATCATTTGATTACAAAAATGAGACCCGTGATCAGTGACTATGGCTTGAGGAACCCTAAACCTAGCAATAATGTGATTAAATAAAAAGAGAGCGCCATTCTTACCATCCTCAACATATGTAGGTATTGCCTCAACCCATTTAGTGAAGTAACCAATGACTACAATGACGTAACCATGCACCCCGATTGAGGTAGGAATACATTGCATAAAATCAATACCCCATTTGGAAAAAAGGCCAATGACAATGACGAGGTGTAAATGAGTTGGGCTGGTGTTAATAATAAAACTAACACCCTTAAGAGTGATGGTCTGAAAACATATTTCTATTTCTCCCGCAACATGAAGGTCATAATTTTGGAACAATTGAGAGCTTCAATATCTCATTTGATCACTACTTTCACAAAGGAAGAAATATTTGAAGAAAAATGTGGCTCTAAAGAGGCCAAGTCCATGACCACTTAAGGGCCAAAACCTAGTTCTTATAACTCATATAGTGAAATTCTTTCCTAAAATGGGTATTAATCGTCCTGGAAATACTGAAAAATCAAGTTTGATTCCTAGAGAACTAGGTAAAGTAGGTTTTTTGAAGAGAATAATAACAAATATTCAAAAATATTAATCCCACATTCATGGTTAAGTGATTGGGTGCACAAACCCCAATGTTATATAAGGAAGGCATATGAGGTGAATTAGAGGAGACCAATTTGAGAGTAAAGGCATGCTAGAGGAATTGAGGGATATAAATGGATTTTCTACTATAAAGGTTTTTGGGAACCAAAGTAATGGATGATAAAGGATTAGGTATAAGATATGGATAAGGAAGGCATCTTCAAGGGTTGTATGTATTTCTCCATGTTCATCTATTATGAATCTTCAGTTTTCTTCCCAATTCTTGTTCAATGTTTTCCCTCCAAGTTTTATGTTGATGTATAATTTTTAGGAAATTAGATCTAACCTATATTTCTTAAATATAGTTTGGTAGGATAGTGGGAAGTATTTTGTGGTGGGATTTGCAGGTGTGAAGGAGATTGTACAATATTCAAGGCCAACCATCAAGGAACCCCATCAAACTTCAAGGCTGCAAGAGGTATTCTCCTCCCTTCCTCCCCTTCTAAAAATCCATGAAAGAAGGCTTAATATATTAGGATTATTATGCTCATTGGTTTTTTTTGTCAATTGGGCTTCACCCACCCCATATAAATAGGAGAGTAGGATATAGCTTCAGTTGTAGAATACTCCACTGATAGATTGGTGAATCTGTTGGGGAGGTAGGGAGTTTTTATCTTGATTTCTTGTTTTATTTAGTTTTCCACATTGTTTGGGTGTTTATTACCTTTAAAATTTTTATTTTATGCTTTATATTTGTCTCTAAAGGCTTTAGTTCATTTCTGGAGTCCAAAATCAACCTAATCTCACCCTTAGATTTTAATTTTTCAAGAAATTTGGGCCCGAATATTGATTTTACTCTTTTGATATTGGTACCTCCCTTTTCTAGCCTCGAAAGAGTGTTAAAACAACCATAAATTCCATTTTTGACTTACCAAAGTGAGGTGGCACCACTCTGTGCATTAATACAACATTGTGTTACCTACAATGAGGTAGAGTTATGAGTTCTTGATGTTTTGGGCATAAAATCCTTGTTTCTTGTTTGTTTTGAGTGATTTGTTTTGATATGGAAACTTTAGGAATCCATATACTTGATTTTAGAGACTAATTTCATCTATGTTGATCAATATTTTATGGCTTTTTAATATTTTAAATATTTGTGTGCTTACTAGC
This sequence comes from Pseudotsuga menziesii, assembly GCA_001517045.1. NCBI lineage: Eukaryota > Viridiplantae > Streptophyta > Pinopsida > Pinales > Pinaceae > Pseudotsuga > Pseudotsuga menziesii. Next base: position 590,528 of record LPNX010477535.1, read on the forward strand.
TTGAAAATTGTCAAAAAATTGTCAAAAACTAGGAATCACAAAACACTATTTTAGGACTGTATTTAGGGATGCTTTTGAAATTTTCACACTTGTATATGATTGTAGAGACCTGTTAGTACCTATAAGGATCATATTTTAATAATTTAGGATCAATTTTGCTTGAATTGGAAGTCTTAGAAACCTCCTTAAAAAGATAGGAAAATCACTTTGATTAGTAATTTTTTGAGTTTTGTTCATGTTTTTCTTTAAAAGATTGCTCAGATCTGAATGTTTATGACATATTTACCATTTATATATTATTTAACTATTAAGGAATAATTTTTTTCTGATTTCGTCACTTTAATCACTTGTTTGCATAAGAAACTTTTTGAAAAATTGAAGAACATGACACATTGTTTCGATTTGTGAACCTTTAGTCCATTAATTTTGAGTTGCATGAACATAAATTAAATTAAATTCACATAAATTTTTAAAAAATGGACCTATCACTTAAGATCATTTCAAACACAATTAGAGGAGTCTGTTTGTCATTTTCAAAAATATATCAAGATTATTTTTTATATCACCAACATAGATTAGGATATATCCTTGGAATAATATTGGAGATTTAACAATCCAAGGCCCCAAAAATTTGAAACTAGTATTGACTAAAGAGAATACCAAATACATTAGTAGCAAAGAGTGCCTGATGGGAAACTACTTCTAATACATCCATTAAGCATGAGGTCAATCCAAATTAGTAAGGGTGGTACCCATCTCTTGATTATTTGGTGGGATATGAACACATTACAGTACTATTTTAATTATGTGACAAGTCCTCAGGGTGACATCACTTTCTTGATATATCTAGCCTATGTGAGTTATCCTAGGGTGATCACTGTCTCTCCCTACTACAGATTATGAAGTGGTAACCATAGTTTCTTTTCCTAGGGAATCATATGGGATGTTGTAAGTGGAGAACACTTGCAATACCTGAGACATACATAAGCTGGTTTCAACTCCTTGGGAGGGTGAGTAGCCAAGAGCTAACACTTGCACATTTGGTTATTAAAGAATAATGTAACTTTTTCTAATACCTTCACTATGTACTAATTTTTGAGGCATGATGTACCTTAGGACATACTAGTTTTAGAAGGCCCTCTAAATCCAACTTTTCACTGAACTCTGATTATCTGGAAAGAAGTTTTCTTTTAGGACAGTTTTAGAAGTGTGGAAACTTTAATTTGTGTTGAGTCTATTTTCCTTTAGGATTGTTTGATTGTATTTTGATATAATCTAATAAACAAATACTTTTATTAAAATTCAGAGTGCTTAATCTCCCGATTCACCTATCAAGGTTGCAGTGAGGAAAGTTACCTAAGTTTGAGGGCTCGACTACATTCTGGAGGCAGATACATGAACCACACCTTTGTGACTTTGAAACTGAACTACTTATAAACCAAATCAAATGTTACTAGAGAAGAACAACACCAAACGGATTCTCAAAATTTGTCACATCATGGATGAAACATAGATAGATTTAACGATATTACTTTAATTGAAATTGAAACAATAGAATATCAACCATTTCTCACATAAATTTACCCATAGCACATCCTTTAAACCAAGTCATAGTTACAGAAAGTGAGTAATTGGTTGATCTTTATGAAAGTTGGAATAATATGCAAAACATTACACTTGACCCTTTATATTCATTAGGAGTTCAAGGGACTACATTAATGCATCCTCAAATGGTTTTTGGAGGTTATCAAAATCATCTTGGCATGCCCAATAGTTGTCTAGGTTCTAATTTCGGGGGAAACCCTTTACCATGGAGTGTTAATATTCTTGGAGGAAATAATGCATCATGGAACACAAATACCAATTGGAATTATCCTTCACTGATGGGAGGAAATTCCCTAAAGGGTCATCCTTTGATTTATCCTAGCACGATTCCTAGGGGAAATACACCTATCAACCCCATTTCACAATGGAGTCACTCAAGTTTCTCTTATTCCTCTTGTTTTCTTTTCTCTTCCTCCTCTTTTTCTCTCTGATCTACTTCAAGTTATCTTTTCTCTTGTTCAACTCTTAAATTTTATTCTTCTTCTTTTGTTCCTCTCCATCTTTCTGTGTTTCTTCTTGCCTTGTTTTTTCTTGTTCAACATCCTTCTGGGTTTTTTTTTATTCTTTCTTCCTTGGAAACCTTTTGGGATGCTTTTTGTTCCTTCCTTTCTTCTTCTTTTCTCATTTTTTCTTCTTCAACATCCCTTTGGGTTTCATATTGTTTCGTTATTTCCTCTTCCTCTCTTATTTTCTACTTTAGTTCCTTTTGTTTAGCTTCCTCGGTCTATTTTAGGTCCTTCCCCTCTGCTTCTTTTTTATCTCTCTTCTCCGCCTTTGGTTTAGCCTTACGTTCTACCTCTTCTTAGCTGACTTTTCCATATTCAATTTTTATTCAACTTCTCTTCTCGTATATTCTTTGGATTATTTTTTATCCTTCTCTTTGAATTTTGTTTGGATCTTCCTTCAACTAATTTCAAGAATTTTCTGATTAATTCTTCCCTTTTACCCTTCTTAGCTTATTTCTTTTCTAGGTCTTGTGCATATTTAGCATCGAAAGAGATGTATATGTCATTCTTGGCTATGTTTAATACAAATACTTGGTGCATATGAGTATTGACCTTCTATGTACCATATAGAATCATGCTCAAAGTTTCATCATAAGTAGTGGCTCCTTGCAACAAAATCCCCTGGGTATCAACCTTGTGTCTATATGTAGGGTTTAACCCCACCGAATTGAAATGGGATTTAATTATTTTTCGTGTCATGGTTTCTATTAGTATCCCAACAATGTTTAATTTATTTAAGGGTAGACGCCTATTTTTAGGCATGAGGAGCATTAGTTCGGGTATCAATTCCTATTTTGATGGGAAATCTAGTCCAGTCCTTTTTATTTAGGTGAGACAATTGAGGAGCGACTCCTTTCAAAATAGTTTGATAGGAAATTTCTTTGATCACAAGCCTATCAGTGACATAAGTAGGTAGAATATGAGGTGGTGTAGAGATACCAAAAACATGGATATAGGTAAATAATTCAATAATTTACCAATCACATATCTTGTAAAGTGTGGCGATGGCCGTATCAGACAACTAAGGGTATGATTTCTTGAACATAAGGGTGTACAAGGGGGATAGGAATGAATCACAAGTATCATTAAAATGAAATATATAGTTGGAAACCCATAACCCTCGACAATGGATGTATACAATAAGTGAATCAGATTTCCACTACCAACCCATTAATGGAAATGAGTTTGAAGCACAGACATAGTCAATAAGATAAGAAGGCATGTAAAAGTTAGGGGTTTTACCCTAATGTACCTCTTTTGATGCTTGGAACATTCCCAATATGTTGGAATACATGGTCTTGTCTCAATTGAATTATTTTCCTATTTTTGCAACATGATGAACTATAGGGACCTGATAAATATTGAATGTAAAGTACCATCCTCCCTATGAATTCAACATACCATAGCCATGGTCAACTTACAGGGATGTCTGAAATACAGGATAGGGTATTTGCAATTGGATTTTTCTAAAACAATTCTACCATTTTTCCACCATTCCTTGATAATACACACAGATGGGGTTTTGCTTGATGAATTGAACCACAAAAGGATTGTTGAGAGGCACCTATAAATTCTTTACCTTGTACATCTGAAGCAATCTATGGAAAATGCTTCTTGATTGACCATTTCTTGTATCTTAAGGTCTATGTGATTGAAAATCCATCTCACCGATCATTATATGACATAACCATTGGCCTAGATGCAACCAAAAAATATGATTATTATTAGAGTTTTCATAAATCTCCAAGTCATCATCGTCTTGCAGGAAATCACTCATGGTTTACATTCTATAAATTTCGTCCCACATAGGATTATATTGGAAACCCGTCGAGTGGGTACCATGATATAGTGGAATTCCTTTTGTAGAAATGGGAGTGGGAATATCTTATACTTGATTGTGTACAACTATATTTCATCTAGGCATTCTCAACATCTTGCAAGAAACATGAAACAAAAATTAATCTCAAATCACAGAATAATTGATTTGTAGAACATAGAACAAAATGAATGTTATGAGATCACTTAACCCATTGAGTGTTTTGAAATACATATATATTTTTCCATTAGTAGTATAATGATTATTATTTTATTATAAGTCTTGTAACCTCTGTGACCCATTTATTGCATTAATTCCCTAGGGTATCAAATATTTCCATCCATATTTGTTGGGATTCTTGGTGATTTAATTTTAGAAAATGACTATACCATATGTTGGTTTATGTGGTTACGATTACCCATTGAGGGTGACATTTTGTGGCTCTATAATTGATGTGTTGTAGAGAAACTCTGACAAGTTTAATGCAATGAAAGTTGTTAATAATACATAAATCATAGATGATATGTTTTTGGCAGTTATTTCAATGGGGTTAATTGCAAGTCTGATTAGATATGTCTGATAAGAAGTTTGTTATTGTATTATTATAGGGGTTTTAAAATTAGTGCATCAGGGATTTCTTCAATAGAGTATTTTCATATTTTCATATTTATCCTATCATAGGTTCTTATGACATTCATCAATACATAATGTGTTTCAGAACATGATCATTGGAGGTGTGCAATGGGCATATCAGGGGATCTTGCGATAGTGCAGGCCTAATGAGTGTTCATCGAAGTTCACTCATCATAGGTGTAAATTAGTTACATTGGAGATAGTTATGATATGGAAAGTCTGATAGAATTATATCTGAGGGTATTAATTGGTGATTCAAAACAACTATAAGAAAATATATTGATCAAGTAAGTTTGTTATAGTTATCGAGTGAGTCCAATGGTGTGAAGAAGGTATCTCAGGAAATATCCAGATGAGGTTAGTATGATTATTAGGGAAGGCCTATCAGAGGTGAAAATTTATACATAATAATATATCATGATATGAAAGATCTGATGAGTCCATCCCAAAATATTAATGCCGATTAAAATATTTCATTGAATATGGATCATTGATTTTTGAGAATATGAGTTGAGTAAATCAGGTCAATTTTAGGAGGTTCTATACAAATAAAATGAGTCCCAAACATTTCATATGGATATGATCTTTGATTCTAGTTATTCCATTTCAAAAAGGGCTCCCATGAATATTTCCTTTGAGAATAAATTGCATGGGATTTGGTGTGGGAACAACAAATCACAACATGTTGGGTGAGACAATTATCTCTGTCTAATTGGAAATGTTGAAATAAATAAACAGCAGAGTGTTCTAAAATGAAACATGGAGTGTGTTAGTCCCTAAAATGTGCTAGGCTGAATTTAGTACATGCTAGGGCATGATGAGGCTCAAATTTTATATATTTTAGAGCTAAATATGTATCGAATGAGATGTCAAATTTGTATTTTCTTAGATTTGTTTGCAGGTCAACAATCATGAACTATATTGGATGTGTGAATTTATTTTAGAGGAATTTTATGAACTGTATACAACACTATGGATCTATATAAAGGTGAAATTCAGTACATGGAACAAAATAGAGATGTAAGAAGTGCCTATAGAACAAATTTCCTACACTCAATGGAAGCAAAATGTACTAATATTTTAAGGAAAAGAATTCAACAATTTAAGACAAGTGTAAACGTATCAAGATTCATGTGAATCAGATGGAAACATGATATACACAGAGCAACAATAAAATAAAACCTGAATTATTGTTGAATCATATGGACATCATAAAATTGAAACATAGGTCAAAACAGTGAAATCTCATGACTTAATTTTAGCATTCAACCATACATTTACATGAATATGATGTTCATGATTTATTATCTCTTCAATAAATATTTACATAGAAATAGAGTTATATTTGGAAACAACTAGAAGAAGACATAAGTACAAAGGAAAACATCTCAGCAACACTCCACAATATTTATCTTAGAAATATTTTTTCATATAAGGTAATGCAATCGACTCAAAAATTCTAGAGACCCTCTAAAAAATGGCAGCATTTATTACTGATCCATAGTATTCTTTTATAGCCTCAACAAATTGTAACTACCTTTTATTGATCCCAATTGAATTCTAACAACTTGTAATTCTATCACTTTCGCTTTAAGTTTATAATTTCCTAAACAATCTTTTTCTTGATTCATTTCTTCTTACTTGATCATTTTTTTCTTCCTTTGGACTATGTGGTTGTCCTCTCATTTGTAATCCTATTTTCCCAACTGACCTCCTGAATGGCTGTATACCTGGCTGCCCCATTGGTCTAACAACTATCTACCCCAACATATGGTGCATCATTTGGACAATGGATTGTCTTTATGGTGTCATAAAACTTTGATGAAGTATTGGAATAGAGGTTTTCCCAACTAATTGTCCCAATGCTTGGATTGATGATTGACCTTGGGGTGGAAGAATAATCTTGTGATATTTTACTACTACATGCCACTCTTTTCCAATTGGAAAATGATGTGATTTTAGGGCATCTAATGCAAAATCAACATTTGTATTTTTCTCATATGATATATGCTTTAATTTTATTAGTATATTTTTAAGAAGGACCCAAATTTCAAAATCATTTATTAGTTTATCGAATATCACATCACAACTTATGAATCCCTCTTATACATACAACTATGCCACTTCGTTTTATTTTGTAGCAAATTTTCTTTATACTCTTCCTTCTTATACACCTCTATTGAAATATTATAACTTCGAATAATATTATAAATGTATTTTATTGTTGTAACCTATCAAAGATGTTTTATTCCTTTGTTGGGATGTTACTATTGTATTTGGTCATCATAGATTCATGATGTAAAACCTCCTTTGCAAGTTAGGTCAATAGAACCCTCCAGGATATCATATTGTATTGTTTTGTGTATTCCTAGGGGAAGTCACCCCAATAAGTTTGTTGGGGCCAACCTATTAGGGAAAAAGTCAAGTGTAAGAAATAGTATAAATAGAGGAGGTGTGTTCCTCATTTGAACGCACACACACACACTTGTGTATAACATATAGGTGAGAGAGAGATATATTAGTAAGGAGAAGGAAAACCTGTTTGGCGTTTTATCTTTGTACTTTTGATACATCTATATAGAGGAAGTTTTGCTGGGTTTCCTTCCCCATAAGGGTTTCCCAGGATAAATCTATGTCCATCTTGTGATTGTGTTTCTTTCAATGATCCTGCATATGCTATTGTTGTGAAATTGAATTTAATACTAATGATATCTAAATAATCTTATGGAATATCAACATGGTATTAGAGCTATGCTAAATAGAACATATTTCATGAGGTGAAACTCTCTCTCCTCTCCCTCCAGCATGACATTAGGATTTCTGTCATGGTTGGAATTTTGAAGATCTGATTGCATTATAAGTTGTCCCTATGTAGAGCACATCTATTGAGCCCTGGATCAAAATTTTTGAGTGGGTATATCTATAGGAAATTAAAACCCTAGTTTGGATTCACTACTACATTTTGACCAAAAATCCAACGGCCGTCATGTTGGATTTTCGACACTTCCTTGTCGCATGTACGACACTTTGATTTTTTTTTAAGCGTCGGAAACTTGTCATCGGTTATCCGACGCCTAGGTAATCGTTGGTTAAGAGACACTTAAGTAACCGTTGGTTAAATTTAAAGTGTCGGTTAAGTGACAGAATATCTTCGACGGTAGTGAAATTTGTTTGAGAAAATAGCCTTCATGCCGTCGGTTAAGCGACGGAGGTAAGGACTAAGCGTCGGTAAAGTGACATGGGAAACCGTCGGTTAAGCGACGGCGATAACCAATAAGCGTCGATGAAGCGACATACATATCTGTCGGTTAAGCGATGGGAATATCCATTAAGCGTCGGTTAAGCGACACCTACAGGCGTCACTTAAGCCACGGTCTGGTATTTTTTTTTTTTTTTAAATAATCCCTGAAACAGATAGCATTGTATACCCTTCAGTATTTTGTTTTATTTCTTTCATCTATCTTGTAAATTTAACTAGTTAGGCTCAATACCGAAGGTGAGAGTCCATTCCACATTTATGAGAGATTTAACAGGAAGCTCACGGAATGAAGCTACGGTTGCTCATCAGCAATATGTGGTTGTGGAAGAGGAACCCTTATTATCCTTCCCCTGTTGCTGGAAGAGCGAGACTTAGGGGTAAACACCATATAAGCAGAGCAAGCTATAAGTGAAAATCCTCTTATAAAGAGACCGAAATATTGGCCACTAGACTTGGTTCGGGCCACGTCGATGGAGCTGGAGCCAAGACAAGCAATGGCACCAGGAATAGTTTATGCAAGCCCCCACGCAGGAGGTAGAATCTTTCGCTGCGAGGTTGGAATTTGTATTGACTAATAATTGGTGTTGCAGAGTATGAGGCAATTAATTGTTAAGAGGCCTAGAAATAGCTAAAACAACAGGTATAAAAAACCTCAAAGTTAATTAGGATTCTGCACTGATCATCAGGCAAACTAAAAGCCAATGTAATATGCGCTTCTGGGATATAAGATGTATATTTTTTCTAATCAACTATAACCTTTTTTCACGTTTATCTCTGAACTGCCCCTTCCTATACCTGCATGTCTCTGATCCCTAAAATGACGAAGAAGTGCTTGGTCCTACATAGAAACAAGTCAATCATATAACTAATTAGACTATAGTATATACATCAAGCATTCTTGAATAGACAGATCAGTGACATTAAGAGACAAATAAGGGATACAACCAGTCTACATTGGGAATATCACCTTCTCTCTAGCCCGTGGAGTGCCAGATTGCGATAATGCAACCAAAGGTTGAATAGCTCCTTCTTGCAAAACCATAGCATGAAACCTATTGCTATTTGTACAAAGTTGAAGCAAAGCTGCAGTGGCATTTTCCTTTCCCCTCTGAGAACCTAGCTCCACTACCTCAACCAAAGCAAGAATGCCCCCCTCCTCACCAATTGCAAATCGACCTTTAGGAATGGTTGAAAGATTGGACAATATAGCAACAGCCTTGTCTACCATTCCAGCTGCAGGGTCCATCAGCTCAACAAGAGATTTTACAGCCCCAGCCCTTACTATGTGAGCTTTGTTGTCATGATAAATATAAAGGTTAAATAAAGCAGTGGCAACATCCTTCTTTCCTCGAGGACTACCATCCCTAAGCAGATGCACTAAAGGTGGAATAGCACCAGATTGACCAATACTGATTTTATTTTTTTCCATGACTGACAGACTAAATAATGTTGCCAACCAGTGCATTAAACTGGTATTGCTGATGGACAATAATTTGGTCATGGTATGCATCTCTTCCTGCAACAATGTCAAATAGTTGTTTGGATATAAGACAAAATAGCCCTCAAACTTGGTTGCCACAGGCAGAAGACAATTATTTGAAACTTGGGGCTAGACATGCACATGCCAAACCTGGATTTATTGGTATAACATGGCAACTTGTAAATTCTTCGCTTCAAGAATCAAGATGGAATTGAATTTATTTTCTGATCTTTTGTCCTTGAAAGGATAAAGATCTCTATTTATTTGTTGAATTTCTTAATGTTGTATCATTACCTGTATATGTAACTCCATCCTGGCATTGCTGTTAACTTGTTAGGTAAACCAAAATAATAGTTCTTTCCAACCAGTATTCAATATATGCTATATAGGTCATGTTATTTCTGTGGATATGCCAAGCCACCTGGTTTGTGTTTGAATTTGGGCCACAGTGAATTTTGGAAAAACAATTGCCAATGCAAAAGAATATCATAAATTCTCCATTATCTTCATCCTGCTTGAATCCTGTAAAACATATTCTTGTCATGTCTGTGCAGGAGATTGTGCAAATTTATGAGATGCTGATCGCTCCAGTAATCCTGACCTTGAGAAATAACGTTTTGTGGTTGAATATGGTAAAGAATGAGGGCCAGTCCTGAAATGGCAAGGCTTAGAACATTTTCAATAAAAATCGGCGAACTTGGTAGATAAATACGTGAGTATGCTAGTGCTATTAATTCTAGAACATTTGATGGTTACAATTAACATTATAATTAGAAAATAAAATTTTATGAATATGTTACCATAGGTTGATCAAGAGATAAAGACAAGTTACCATATTAACAGGTAGCCAAGTTCAATTTCCACGGACAGATTTCACTTGTGGCACTAAATACGATTCAAATTGCAAATAGCAAGAAATAAATGAGGGAAAGCAAAATAAAACAAATTCTTGCAGATCTTATTTGTAAGTGGGTCTCATATTCAGTCCGTGTGAACTAGTGTGTGTCAAGGGAGCACTATCAAGTATCAAGTTCATGGGAAAAGGTGGTTATATGAGACCCAGCCCTAATCTGAAGGTTGAAAACTATAGAATGATATTTGCCAGCTGTGATAGCTCCCCTGTATGGCCAAAATGAACATTCGTGGGAGGAAACCTGATAAGATGAGTGGAGCCAGTTACAACCACACTGTATCTTCCCTCTATCACTATTTCTTGCCAATACATGGAATCCAAATTTGCTTCTCACACAGAAACCACTCTGAACCATAATCCCTTAATCAATAGCTCATGCAATTCCACACAGGTGTCGCTGATGAACTGTCCTCTGCAATCTACTTCCTCCAAGCCTTGTGATAGCATCCACTCTGAACCATAATCCCTTATTCAATAGATCCTTCAATTTCACACAGGTACCACTGTTGAACTATCCTCTGCATTCTCAATTGGGGACAGCTCCGTTAAAAAGGGATCTCTGCTCAATTCGTAAATATCAAACCTTTATATCAAAGAGGAAATTTAAAAAACAACTGAAAATACACAAACATCTGGATACCCTCATACTGAATTGAATATATATGCTTATTTCCTTCCTTGAATAATCTCAACTGTCAATGTTTAATGGGAAATCGACAACCATTTGAGAGTTGTCCAAAGTAGTAAGGGTATACTCCATTCAAATAAATATTTCTCCTCGGATTGACAAAAGTATTGACAAATAATCCATGGCCGGAGAAATGATATGCTTCAGCCACTTCTTTTTCAGTGGCTTTCTAGCCCATGTCAGTGCCCACAAAATGCAGGTGTCAACATTCAAGAACTGTTCCAGAGAATATATCATAAAACTGCAAAGAAATTAACAGCAAATCATCACCCATGGAAAAGATATGATATTAAACAGAAATAAGTGTGCTTCACATATTTTCTAATTTCATAAATTTTAACTTTCAATGAAAAGCAAGGTTGAAACAGAGCACACACACTCTTATAATGGCCATGGTGGGCAATAACCTTGCATTGCAGCAACTACTTGCAGAACAGCTTACTACTCCAAATCAGAGAAACTAATAACTAGATCACTGCAGAAAGTTGTAAGTTGTAACACAGTCCAATGGACACACAAGGGTGTAGTGGATAAAATAGGGAATTGACAGATCAGAGGGGTTGAATTGGTCAAAATCGGCAGTTAAACCTTCAATTCAATTCAGAATGGGAATCTCCCGAGTTCCATTCTCAGCCCGTGAGTTTCAATGCTCTTTTACGAATGCTACAGGCACAGCTTTAAGTTGATGAAAGAATGGAGGGGGCTGGTGTTTCAGATATTTCCTATGAAAAATGTTTCCTTGAACATTTTCACAAAGCATGCTTTAACCTGTTACATGAACTTGTTATGAGGTGTTCCTTATCCATCGAACTTGAAGAACACCTAGTAAATCAAGTTCTGAAGGTAGAGGATGGGAGGTTTGCTTATATTGATGATGCTCTTGTTCTTGTAGCTCGCATTCCTATTATAAGGACATCCACAGGGTCTAGTTTGGGATATGACTCCTTAAGACTCAAAATCTGCAAAGGCTACAGTAGGATTCATTGTAATTAGAACACAATTTCCAATTGATTGAAAATTTCCTAGATACAGGATATAGGATACAATACTCTGGTGCCAAGTGATTGAAAATTTCCAATTTCAGAGTAGAAGTATTTACTCTTTTGAATGCAAAAGAAGAATGAGATTAAGATCCTTACAACTGGAGTTAGTTGAATTTATTATTTGCTTTTGTACTTTGAAACAAAAAAATCCATCAAATGTCAATCTGTTATACTTGGGGGAAATCATGGTCCACTCAATAAAAGCCATAATTAATGTTCAATAACTACTCACATTGGCCTACAATATACATGCTCACCGAATGTAGTTATCAATATAATTGAAGGCTCAAGTGCTATAATGGAACGACTGGTCTTGTAAATAAATTTGTGAGTTTTATTGACTGCTATTTAGAACATTCACTGCATATCTCATGCTAGCTTTCACACACTACAAAACAGAAGAAACTACCCTCCATTCGATTTGGCTGCTTTGTCAAATAAGAAAATATTTAGTATCATGCATTTGTTATCCTCATCCTTGAAAACATATTTCACTGTCTTGTAAATTCATTCATAGATGGGAAACACTCATTAGTAAAACAAACTCGTTCTCTACAAATGATCCTACATCTTAGTCACTAAAAACCCTCAAGGACTGAACTGCACAACACATGAGAAAAAACAAACTCGTTCTTTACAAATGATCCTACATCTTAGTCGCTAAAAATCCTCAAGGATTGAAATGCACAACACTTCAGAAAAAATAAACTGTTTGTCCACCTATCAAATAATTATCAGGTGTGCAATTGGTTAAAAATTAAAATTGATATCTGAAACAAAAAGAAAATTGATCTCACCAAATTCCATGGTTGCAAGGTCGAGGATGTCACCCATTATATCAGCAATCATAACACTTGATGACAGAATGGTTCTAACAAGTTCTCTCTGTTCAGCTCTCAGTTTTGAAGCCTCCAAAGCTTCTGCAAGTCCCAAAAGGCCATTCAAAGGAGTCCTTATCTCATGTGACATAATAGCACGGGATACATTCTTGGCCTGAATAGCATCCTCTGTGTAAATATATCAAGAAGGAAATCACTTTGTTAATCTAGCACATCCAATCAAAATGTGTTGCTCTAGCACATCAAACTGAAAACAAAATATGACACAATTCAAGAACATATAAAGAAGCTTCTCAAGTTTAATCCTAGCAAGAAATTCAGTTGATCGCGGTTCTATTAATGTTGACGAGTCTGAATACATGTGCTATTTCAGAATGATTAGCAGAAATTTAGATTTTATAGCTTAAATATTCATGCACCTATTGTGATGCCACAAGAAGTCCATGCCAATAGACAAATTGTCATTTACATACAAACACCTCTTGTAACAAATCCTAACACATTTGCGGCATACATGCCTTTCACACATCAAGCTTTGTAAATCCATATAACCAAGAAATAATACAGTTAAAATACGCAAACCTGTAAGTTTCATTGCTTGACAAAGTTCATCTTCCATGGCCCTCCGTGCAGCCATCTCTGACTCTAATCTGCACAAGCATTCCTTTAATTTCACCTGCATGTAGAGTACAAAATTAATTATTCTTATTATTACCAAAGTAAGTATTAGATCTAATATCATAAGTTGCCAAATTATTCAACTGTGCACCAGATTGCCAGTAAATCTTAAAGCATTCCTTGAATATGTCCCCCCAACTTCTGCCCAATTTCATCAAAATATACTTAACCTGTTAATATGTAAACAAGCTTGAGACTCAATTCAGAAATGGTTGAAAAAAGTGTGTTAATATTGAGTAGAGATGATGACCATATTCAGTATATAACCATAGGTTGGGTCTAAATATGTAACGACATAGGTTGGGTCTAATGGTTTCAGTATGGCATCTTCCAATGATAATGAATAAAATAAATTTAATGGGAAAATCAGAAGCCATCATAAAAGACCTCCATTTCAAAATGGCATAACATGCCAGGATACACAAACTAGAGCTCCAATCACTTTAGGAACTTGGATTGTTTTCTCTTTTTTATTTGCGAAATAAAAAATAATTATTAATGATATCTAACCAGCAAATGTGCAAAGAGATACATTTCTTTATTTCTTGGCAGCTAATGGGGATGGATAGAACTGTTTAATTTTAATTGAATCTAATGAAGGAAAAAATAGTCAGTGGAATTTCTTGAAAGCAATAGAAAACAGGGATAGAAGACTTCAGAAAATAAGAAACAATAACCCCCAGGGATATACTATGCATAAAAATTTGATCAATACTTAACAAATGTAGTGTCATGTCAGGAATGAAAAATGGGTTTCCTACTCAGGTTTCCAATGACATTGTACATGATAGATCAAGTCAATACCTTACCAAAATCTATATCCTCAACTTCCAAAGCTTTGCATTTCCTACACAGAAGTCTGCAGTTCCAAGTACAACTTAAATCTTAGGTGAGGGAAAGAAAGAACGCTGCCATGGCAACTTGTGGGAACATTATGCATTTCCTTTTGCTACAACGCAAGTGGAAGAAGCCTTACTCTACAAAATCCAACATGTTAACAGTTAATGTTTAAATGTGCTACAAAGGGACACTAGTGACTAGGATTGTGGACCCAATGTAGAAATCTGCCTTGCTAAGGCGTGACCTTGGCAAAAGTGAGAACCGTATAAACATCAGTTGTACCTCATTTTTAATTACCATGAACAGACGATATTAAAATAGATTTGATCTCTACATCTGCATGTGTTATCGTGTGTCTGAGTTTGTGTTTCTTGAGAGAACAGTTTCACACCGGCAGCTTAAACTTGCTTCATTCACCTAAAGTCTTAAAATAAGTTTAGTATGCACTTCAATCCTGCATTCATTAGAGGAAATTTCAACTCAAAATGGGCCTTTTAACTTTTATTCAAATTCCATGTCATCATGTGCTAGCCAATGAAATTGCTTTAAATTTGAAATATCCTACAGGTCTTAAACACTTTTTTAATATAAATTTGGGGATAGGTATCATAAAAAAAACAACTTTTTTTGTTTGTATTTTTGACATATCTCCCTGTGTTTTTACTCAAATTTCAATTGGGAGAGTTTGTTGGATGTGGAATTAAATTATGCATCCAACGAGTACCCACACGGCATACTTTTGACGGACCTCGCTACCCCAAAAACAAGAAATACCTGAAAAAATGGAATGATGATGTCATCATTTCATTTTTTTAGGTATTTCTTGTTTTTGGGGTAGCGGGGTCCGTCAAAAGTATGCTGAGTGGGTACTCGTTGGATGTAGAATTTAATTCCGCATCCAACGAGCTCTCCCGATCGAAATTTGAGTAAAAACACAGGGAGATATGTCAAAAATACAAACAAAAAATTAGTTTTTTCTTTTCTTCCTCCAAAATTAATGAATATTATTTTATTATTTTAACTATTATTTTATTAGTTCATTTTAGGAGGCCCATTTTGAGTTGAAATTT